>JARFJB010002041.1:1290000-1370000 GCA_036346205.1 Vesta saturnalis
TTCATAGAGCTTATTTAGTTTAAAAGTGAAATTAAACAAAGATTATGTTATAAACTTACTTAACAATGTGATTAGGAAGTGTTGCAACATCAATTAACATTATAGAAGTGATTTAAGCTTAAAAGTTAATAAACCAGGTGATGATTTTTAACGCATTTAAAGAATTTATTAACATGAAGCATAAAAGTGTTTGAAACTTGTGAATCCATATGTATTTTGGACCAAGGAATCCATTTCTTTTTGTAGTTTTCGTATTGGAATTATAATAAGTTAGTTATAAGTAAATTTGTGTATGAAGATTTGCATATTTATCATAATTTAGATAGATTAAGAATTTTTAAAGGAAATATGTCATGTGAGGTGCCTATGGAAAGGAAATTTTGCATAGAATACAAAAATAATTATATTTTTATATTCTGCCTACGTATAAGAAAGTTATCGGTAAACATAATAATTTGTAAATTTCTGAGATCGCCAATAAAAATTAAGGAGTCCTATGTTCGGATTGGCTATATTCGCTAAGGTGATGGGTTGTTTTTCAGAAGCTATATAAGGAAGTAGCAGAAATCTTATCTTATAACTTTCCAAAGTGTGAACATACCACTCGATGTGTACATGATTGAAAACTTAACATCGTTTAACCAAATTGCTTTTGTATTATTATTCGAATTGAAATGTCTCGAATATAAAAACCTGAAAGTAAATTATTATATTCATGAATATAATAAATAAATTAAAGTGCTTATAGAAAAGTGACGTAGCAAATAAATACTTATGCAGCATACCTATGTATATTGGTGCTGTATAGACCTTCCCCCAGTGGATCAATAATATTATAATTCGAATTACATCTGAACTGGAAATTGGATTAGCTGTAAGAAAGGAACATTAACGTGAGTCTATGAATCTTACATATTTATTTGAAGGTTACGTTGAATTTTATTAAAATTTATTTATGTGTATTTATGTAAGGATACAAGTAAATTATATAATAGTCTAGAAATACTACAACCATGTATTGATTTTATATTGATTCAATATTATTTAAAAAGAGAAAAGACACTTACCAAAACTGAATTATTAGTATTGTAATATACACGAATATTAAGGTAAATGAAATTCACATGCGCACAACATGTAATATATTTTCAGATGATACCAGGTGTTTGAATAAAAGTAAAATTTATACAATTCCAAATTTAAATAAAATCACGATTGAATTTAATGTACAGAAGAACCTTACTTAAACGTTTAGTGTTTTTCTTGTTATACTGAACTATATTGAATCCTATCCCCTGGAGATGCAAATCGAGGTAAACTATTTTAATAAAATAAAAATTATCATATTAAATTGATGATGGCACAACGTGCCGAAGTTGTAAATACATTACGATTTACTAATACCATTAATCTCATTATTTCATTTAATTAAAATTTGTTAAAAATTAAGAATGATTATTAAAAGTAAAGTACGATCCAATTTATATCAATATACCGTTATAGTATATTAAATTATATACTCATCGCAAATAATTTATAGCTCCACAAACGTGGGGCGAATTGTTAATAAGAATATTTCATTTAATTTTATTCTAAAAATAATTCATGCATCACAATATATATATATATATATATATGCGTGTGCGTGTGCGTGTGCGTGTGCGTGTGCGTGTGCGTGTGCGTGTGCGTGTGCGTGTGCGTGTGCGTGTGCGTGTGCGTGTGCGCGCGTGCGTGTGTGCGCGCGTGCGCGCTTGCGCGCGTGCGCGTGTGCGCGTGTGCGTGTGTGCGTGTGTGCGTGTGTGGGTGTGTGGGTGTGGGTGTGTGTGGGTGTGTGGGTGTGTGTGTGTGTGGGTGGGTGGGTGGTTGCGTGCGTGGGTGCGTGGGTGCGTGCGTGCGTGCGTGCGAGTGTGTGTATGAAATTTCTTTAGTTCGGCCCAGTGTAAAGTAATGTTAAACTTAAATAAAGGTATTAACTAAATAGTATCTGCGAGTTGAAGGAGGTACCGACATATTTTTGTATTTCGAACTACTGTAATTTCTTGAAAAAATTTTGCTGTTTACGCAATAGACTATGATTTTTAACTAATAAATGGTACATTGAAATTCACGACTTTCAATTGATTCTAGGTACTAAATTGTACAGGCAGGTCTTTTCAAAATAACTAAAATCATAGACCAAATCATCTTGATGTAACCTATTAGATTAAAATGTATCCAAAGTCTTTAACCTATGATTTATTCACTAAGTTAATTACAAGAAAAAGCACCTAATGCTTTATCAAATATGTTTTACCGTCAATTTACATAGTTTTAAGACAAGTCATATTCGATATTTTGTTTTTTGTTTTAAAACATAATTGGCAAATTGTACAGGCAGTCATTAGTTCACTAATACTAACAATTTCTACAGAAATAAGTTGTGACGGAAATTACACTAAATAATACTCTTAAACTGCCAAACGCATAACACTTACCAAGATAAATATCTGATGTGGAACAACACACGACCTTCCAACCCACCAAGTGGAAATTAAATAATAATAATAATAATAATAATAATTTTTTAAGGATAATTATGCGGTCTCCTTTGTAATACGTTGATAAGGAAATAGGCAATGCCGTAAAAACAGTGAGAATGATTTGTGTCAGATAAACGTTTAAACCTTTATTTTAGATAGACCTGTATAGTCTTCAAAATGATACTGCCTTACTAAAAATGGTTTTTACTTTCGGTGACAATCTTGTGACAAATTTGTTGACGTAACATAATTATCTGTAGTACAACCACAACCTTCTAAACAATCTATTGGTTATTACCGCTTTATACAAAAGTAAACACTATTTACGTAATAACTTTGTGGCAAAATTGTCGCGCGACGCACCCTCACACCATCTAACATTGTACGTGTATGAATTTCAAAATTGCTTTATTCATTATTACATATACATATTTAAAACATGTCAAAAGCGTTTTTATATCGCACTTTTGCAGAATATTTATGTTCTAGACATAATATTTGCTAAATACATATCAAAATTAACAATATATTACCACTCCATTTTCACCGTTCATACTTATAATTGCTTATCTACACTAATTACACGTTGCTTCATTACGCTCCTTGATGTATTGCTGAGCTGAAATCTGATCATCAACCTGTGCATTCCATGAAACCCTAAATCTAGTTTCATTATTTAGTTTATTTTCCTTAGTAGCTCGCCTAGCCTCTTCTTTCTTTCGTCTATTCTTAATTCTTTTTCTTTACTTTCCTCTCGTGCGTACTACTTTCCTCATTTCTGCTAAACTGAAACGCGCGCTCCCATGCAGGCCTTTTACAGGGATCCTAGAAACCTCTAACCGTGAAAAATTCTTGTGAACTGATTCTATTTTAGATTTCTAAGATATAACCCCGCGCCTGCGCATTGACCTAACCTAACCCAAACCGTGTGTTTATTAATCTAACCTAATATTGTAAGCGTATTCGGTCTAACCTAATAACCCAAGAAACGAGCGAGAGACGATAGTGACGAGGAGAGGCTAGGGGGCGACAGAGGGAGCGAGAGAGAGAAAGTGAGATTGAGAGAGCGAGAGAAAAAGAAAGAGAGAAGAGATCAACGTCTATTGTAGAAAATATTCTCTAGTTTAAAAACACATCATATAGGTAAAATTTCGCGATACCAAGTTTTCGGCGAAGGCGTTTTCGGCTATCCCCACTTCAAGTCTCCCTGAACATAACCGAGATTGTAAGACAGGTGTAGGGCGTTGCAATTTGTTCTCGGGTCTTCGCCTCTTGTGATCAGAACTTGTTAGGGGGCCATCATGTATTGTCGTGGTACCCTTGGCGGAACATTTGAATTTGTATTATAATAAGGAACCTAATGCTAACTTGTAAGACAGGTGTAGGGCTGCGCAACTTGCTCTCGAGGCTATGCTCCTTGGCGAGACCCCATTCGCGGAAAATTTGAATTTGTATTTAAGCAGATTATGGCTAGAAATATGAATTTGTATTGTAATAAGGGGTATAATGCTAACTTGTAATACAGATGTAGGGCTTAGCAACTTACTCTCAGGACCACGCCCGTCGACCAAAAATTTGAATTTGTTTGTGGTGCCATCTATGAGGGGAAATTTGAATTTGTATTATAATCCGGGGGCCTAATGCTAACTTATAAGACAGACACAGGGCTTCGCAACTTGTTTTCGGGTCTTAGTCCTTTGTCCCTTGGCGGGAAATTTGATTTAAGTGTTTACATTCTGATTGCTTATTGCGAGAAAATTGAACTTGTATTCCAATAAGGAGTCTAATGCTAACTTGTAAGACAGGTACAAGGCTGCGCAACTTGCTTTCGGACCTTCACATCCCTGCCTTGGCAAGAGCTTGTGTTAGGTCTGTGCCCTACTGTCGTGGCCCTCTTGTTGCGAAATCTGAATTTGAGTAGCCATCTAGTTGTGTATGGACTAATGAATATTTTCTGTAATAAAGGTGACACCACCTAGCGTTATATTTCTAGAGCTAATTAGAGTTTCGTGTATGGCACCATCTAGTGGTATATTTTTTTACTAGCGAATGTTTTCTGCAATTGAGACGGCGGCGCCTAGCGTTATATTTCTAGGACTAATTAGGGTTGTTTGTGGTGCCATCTAGTGGTGTGAAGACTAATGAATGTTTTCTTTAATAGAGGTTGATCGTGTTCGTCTCTCCCTGGTCTCTTTCTGAAAACATATAAATCAATTAATCAAATCAGATTAATCAAACCAATTAAACAGATCTATCCCAAATAAATCACGTTCGATCAAATCAAACAATCAGATCAATCTCAATCAATTAATCAATCAATCAAATCATAACTTACAGCGTGCGAAAACTAGCTTACAGATCAAAAATACTGATTGGACTACATCACACTTTCCTAAAACCAACCAACCACAATTCAAAAATACCAAACTGATTTAACTTAATCATACAAAATCAGCTCTCAATCCAAAAAATAGCAGTATGGTTTAGTTAAACAGAGTGCAAAAGAAAGTCAGTCTCATACTTATTGTAGTTACCCATCTAACCGCCTTTTCAAATTAACTGCAGCATTGTTAGTGCAGGTTCAAACACCGTTAGGGAAAACAAGTTTATTAATAAAAATTGAAGGAAAGCTTAGCGTTTGAAAATATATTATTCTTATAAACAACAATACATCATTTATTTAATCACATTCTTTATCGGTCTTCTTCTTCTTAAACCGTGATTCATCGCTTCATCATCTTGAATGGTAATGTTGTAATAGTTTATTAACAAGTCAGTAAAATCTCTAATGTCCACTGATGTTGGTTCATAAACAGGAGAATACATTATAATAATACTCACATGATGACGGTTACACTTTAAAGAGCGAAACGTGCGAAAAACGAGAATGTTGCTGGGCTTGGGTCTTGTGCGTGGACGCACTCGTCAATGTTAGCGCAGAATCGGTTATCTCATATCTCTAATAGCTTCCCTAGGGGCATGTTTATAAAACTAAACTCCTTTTTTGTCTGAGGGATTTTCTCCTAAGACGGCTACGAAGGCTGTTTCGGCGACCCCCACTCCAAACTTTTCCGGAGATAGATTCTACTTGAAAATTGACGAATGGGCCACGCACAAGACCAGGCCACCAGCATTCTTGTTTCTCCCGTTCAAGATGATGATGGAAACGATGACGTGGATGAGCTGTATGTATCTCACAACCAAGGTGATGGTGGTGATTCACAGAAGAGGAAGAAGAGCGATGAGGTAGAGGAGAAGAACGAGTCTCAAAACCATGATGATGATAGCGACGAATCACGGTTTAAGAAGAAGAAGAAGTACTATAATGAATGTGATTAAATAAATGATGTATTGTTGTTTATAACAATAATATATTTTCAAACGCTAAGCTTTCCTTCAATTTTTATTAATAAACTTGTTTTTCCTAACGGTGTTTGAACCTGCACCAACAATGCTGCAGTTAATGCGAAAGAGCGGCTAGATGGGTAACTATAATAAGTGTGAGATTGGCTTTCTTTTGCACTCTGTAAGTTAAATCATATTGTTATTTTTTTAATTGAGACCTGATTTTGTATGATTAAGTTAAATCAGTTTTGTATTTTTGAATTGTGGTTGGTTGGTTTTAGAAAAGTGTAAGTTAGTCCTATCAGTATTTTGGAGCTGTAAGATAATTTTCGCAGGCTGTAAGCTATGATTTGATTGATTGAGATTGACGTGATTGTTTGATTTGATCGAACGTGTTTGTTTGGGATTGATTTGCTTAATTGATTTGATTAATTTTTTTTTGATTAATTGATTTGTATGTTTTGAGAAAGAGACGATACAGACGAGAGAGACGAACATGATCAACCTCTATTACAGAAAACATTCATTAGGCTTTACTCCACTAGATGGCACCACAAACAACTCTAATTAGTCCTAGAAATATACCGCTAGGCGCCGCCGTCTCTATTACAGAAAACTTTCGCTAGTTTAAAAATATACCATTAGGTGGTGCCACAAACGAAACCCTAATTAGCTCTAGAAATATAACGCTAGGTGGTGCCACTTTTATTACAGAAAATATTTATTAGTCTATACATAACTAGATGGCTACACAAATTAGGATTTCTCAACAAGGGGGCCACGACAGGAGGGCACAGACCTAACACAAGTTCTTATATTCGTCTTATAAGTTAGCATTACGGCCCCTTATTAGAATACTATTTCCAGCCAGACATGGGAGCCAAGGCAGGGGTGTGAAGGCCCGAAAGCAAGTTTCCTGCCCTACACTTGTCTTACAAGTAAGAATTAGGCACCTTATTGGAATACAAGTTCAAATTTCTCACAATAAGCAATCAGAATGTACACTTAAACACAATTTTAAATTTCCCGCCAAGGGACCAGGGACTAAGACCCGAAAACAAGTTGCGAGGCCCCATGTCTGTCTTATAAGTTAGCCTTAAGCCCCGTTATTATAATACAAGTTCAAATTTCCCCTCATAGATAGCACCACAAACAAATTCAAGCTTTTGGTCGAGGGGCGTGGGCCTGAGAGTAAGATGCTAAGCCCTACATCTGTATTACAAATTAGCCCCTTATTGCAATACAAATTCATATTTCCAGCCATAACATGCAGAGACTTAAATACAAATTCAAATTTTCCGCCAATGGAGCCTCTACAAGGGGCATAGCCCCAAGAGTAAGTTTCGCAGCCCTACACCTGTCTTACAAGTTAGCATTAGGCTCCTTATTATAATAAAAGTTCAAATTTCCCCTAATAGATGGCACCACAAACAAATTCAAGTTTTTGTTCGAAGGGCGTGGGCCTGAGAGTAAGATGCTAAGCCCTACATCTGTATTACAGATTAGCATTACACCCCTTATTAGAATACAAATTCATATTTCCAGCCATAACACGCAGAGACTTAAATACAAATTCAAATTTTCCGCCAATGGGGCCTCGCAAGTGTCGCAGCCCTACACCTGTCTTACAAGTTAGCGTTAGGCTCCTTATTATAATACAAATTAAAATTTTCCGCCAAGGGCACTACGACAATACACGGTGGCCCCCGAACAAGTTGCGCCGCCCTACACCTGTCTTACAATCTCGGTTATGTTCGGAGAGGGCAGGAGTGGGGATCGCTGAAACAGCCTTCGCTGAAAGCCTCGCGTCGCGAAACTTTGCCTATATAATGTATTTTTAAACTAGAGAATATTTTGCATATTAGACTCACTCGCCCCCTAGTCTCTCCGCGTCTCTTTGAGCGTGCGTGCATGTGTGTGTGTGTGTGTGTGTGTGTGTGTGTGTGTGTGTGTGTGTGTGTGTGCGCGCGCGTGTGTGCTATATATATATATATATATATATATATATATATATATATATATATATATATATATATATATAAATCGATCAGGGACCGTTTTGTATTTAAGTGTATATAGGTTCATTTTTCGTATATAACTCATATTTACAAAAACACCAAAAAAACCTGAAAATACTTTCAAGATATGTTTGCCTTTTAAGTGTTTTTTGGGTAGTGTGTAGTCATAGTATCACGAAAACCATAATTAATACAATCAGTTTCTTAAATACCAATTAACTATAATATGAATACTTCCGAGACACTTTGGATTTTGTTTTAGTATCAAAGATAAACATTTTTACACGATTATTGCATTGTAATATGGGTATTCCTCCAAGACACTTCGCATACTCTGTTTGCAATAATTTTAGTATAGGCAACCAACATTACAGATGCCAAATGAAACTACATTTTAGCAACCTGTCATTTTGATTCTTAAGGCCTTTTATTTCTAATAAAATCCAATACCACTGGTCTCATGTTTGGTCAGCATAATTAAAATCGTATGCTTTGTTCTGTGGATTAAATTGAGTTACATTTTCTATATTTCTATTTCACATTCTATCTTTGTGAAACACGAGTTCTTGATTAAGATATTTCTTTTCTATACTTATAAATATAATACACTAACGCTTCTTTCTTAATTATTTATTTTTCTGGCCATCCGTTCACCATAAATTCTTTAACTGATTTTAACGCGTATCTTATGCTTGCACTTCAGCAATACTTTTCTCTGAATTATCTGCTATTATTGTAGCTTCATCTGCGATCATGTGAATGTAAACATCACTATTGTTTACAAGTGCGATGCTTGATCTTCATTCAATGACTGCTGTGGTGCCCTCGATAGGGCGTATCTGAAGTATTGTTTTTAACCACCTCTTTGTGCCTCGCCTCTTCCTTGACCAATCTAATTATTAGATTTTCTAATGTCTTCTCAGCTTTGATTGTGGAATCTCAAGTGGATGGAAAAGCTTGTTATTTAAGATACTATGGAAGGACTACTAATATGCGTGAGATGACCATCTCATAGGTTGTTTTAATGCTTTTAGTTTAAATACAATATTCTCAATATTACCGACAAACGTCCCCACGTCACAACCTTTTTGATATTCATATGAAAAAACCCATTATGTCTTTTAGTTTTTGCTCTTTTTCTCCCTCAAAAACTGAACATATCTTTTCATACATTTCGTGTGATGATACACGCGGCCCTGTAATTCTACTAACAAAAACTTTAATAAACATTGTTTTTTCGATAAGTAAATATTTGATCAAAAAACTAGTTATTAATCTGTAATTTAAAATCATAATATATTTCTAATATTAGAAGTAACAGATTGGTATTTTCATATTTTAAGAAATGCGAAGTTATGTACAAAATCGTTTAATACTGTTGATAAAGGTAATGGCTTCCTTGGCAACCATCCGTGCGTTCAAAGTAACAATTTTAACGTAAATAAATATTTTTTTCTTCAGACGTCAATAAAAGATGACATTTGAAACTTCACCTGACAACGTTAAAGTTTGACATTTTCACCCAATTTGGAAAACAACGAAAACAAAATAAAGATTAAAAGTAGAATGATTAAAACTAACATTTTCTCCAAAATAAAATCCGCCAGAGGTAACAGTGGAGGTCTCGCTGCGTTCTAAGGAAACGGTCTTTAATTCTTCCTCTTCTATATGAACTCGTGCTCGTGCGCTTGCACTAGTTGCAAAAATTTTCAAGGCTGCCTCTTTTTTTTGTTGCTAAAGAGTCTTCAATATAACGCTCAGCTACAGTGCTGGATATTCAGCCACCATGGCGCTTCAAGCACATTAAATCTGCGCCGCCGTCCACCAACAGTATAGCTGAGGTTCTTCTTAGACAATGCCCTGCGTATTATGTAGTTCGATAATTTTAAGAAAAGAGCTACCTCCGTAGGAACACTACTTATTTTATGGATTCCCATCACCGCTCTTGAGCATTTTCCATTTCCATATTTCAAAAAAAAATCGGCGATAATTCATATCTCGTGGGCGCAAAGCAACATATTTGTTATATAAATTTAGGAAAGGTTCCCCTACAACTGTAAATGATTTAATTTTTTTTGTTTTACTCTCTGGAATTTTATGTAGCAGAGTTTTTCAGGTTCTCAATGTCGTCTACCTTCATCTTCACCAATTCATCGCAACGACATGCCCCTGAGATACCAATAATCAAAACTATCTAAAAAAATACAAAATATAAAGACTTGTTTTCATTCCATTTCTAAAAATTACCTTCATTGCCAAGTATTTTTCGTCCGACCAAGTATTTTTCGTCCGACGCTTCCGATAAAAATTTGTTAAATTTGTCTTTTGTAAATACTTTGGCCTGCTTTGGGGTGTATCCTTCATTCTGCTTCTTCAGATATGCACGAAGTTTCAAGTATTTGCTTATATCTACGCCATGTCGAATGCTCAATAATGATTTTATCATCGAATATTGGGACCACATTGTCGAGCTTTCCATTTTCATTTTTGTTGCTAATGCAGCAAAATAAGCTAACATTACGGTTTCAGAGTAGCTTTTAATATTTTTTTCATCGCACCATTTTATAAATTGCTGAAAAGCGCGTTCATAGATTTTGCTCGATCTTGTAGATAATAGATCATTCATTGCTGTATTAATCGCTTCAGTCATTTCTGACGGCATGTAGTTCTCCAAATCTATCATACTCCTAAGAATGTAATATTTTAATTTACACAAACAGGAACAAAAAGTTTAATAAAATACAATAACACGGAGAATCTTCACAATTTTCAACTTGTTGGATGCATTATTTTCAACGAAACCTAGCAACGTTTACTGCTACTTGCCAGAGCACGCTAAGTAAATCTAACTATTCCCCATTTTCACAACCTAATTATTTTTCTTTATTTCACATTCAAGTGTAAAAAACGTCTAAAGAAAGAATAGTGTATTTTATGCGGAGCAAAGTGACTTTTTGTGGCTCATCTGTATTTGCCGGACTCACCTAAAGATTCGCCTCAAAAAGTGTCACTTTAGCTCCTTATAAAATAATATACTATTTCCGCATTCATGCATCTAGTCGTAGTCATGCAACGAAAAATAACTGTACGGAAATATTCATTTCTGTACTGTGAGGAAATGATATTTCCTTACAGTTATTTATGCATCAGAAAAAATATTGAGAACAGGTTATTTAGTAAGTTTTATTTTTAACATTCTTAACACATGAAATACATTCTAAAAATTAGCTGTTTGTTATATTTACAGTTATTTGACAATTACTCCAATTAGAAAACATGAAAGGTTCACGCGAACTAGAAGAGTTACTTTGTTGCACATTATCCTAATTGCAAATTTTGTTCGTTTGACAATTGAGTTATTAAGCGTTAGATAAGCACTAGAAGTCATGGGGTTATTTTGTTGAATATTTTCTGCGTTAAAAATTTTGTTTGCCACCTCTACCTTATTATTAAGAGACTCTTCGATATATTATTTAGCGACGTTTAATGATTTTCATCCACTTAGCCTCTTTAAGCTAGTAATGTCTCCACCAGCGTCAGCCAACATTGCTGCAGAAATCCGACGAAAGCAGTGACACTCTGTCGAATTTGGCAAACTCAAATAAGTAGCAACTATTTTGGGCATTTTTCTAAATTTATGTACTCCTACTACCTATCTATAACCTTTTCCATTGCGGTATTTAAAGAAAAATCGAATGCTATTCATGTTTTCTGGTCTTAACGCAACATACTTGCGGTAAACACAAATGATCTTGGTTTGTATGTTTTAGAGTCTGGTATGGTAATTAAAAGCCTAGACTGCAGATCTTCTGCATCTTGTAGGGTTATTTTCAGTAGTTCATCTTTTCTTCAGGCTCCAGAAATACAAAATATTAAAGCAACCTAAAAAAGTAAATAAGTATGTAACCCATACACAAATTCCTTGATATACAAGGTAAATAATCATTAAATAATTCCCATCTGAAGCTTCCTGAATAAATTTTTTTATTTCCTCTTTTGCTAAAATCTTTTATTTTTTTGGTTTATAACCGTCAGCTTGTCGTTTCAATAATGAACGAAGTTTTGCATATTTAGATATACCTACCCACATCATGTTTAATTGCAAAGGTTGACATCAATATTGGGTAATTGGCCCATAAAGATGAAGATTTCATCTTTGAACAAAGTTCCAAGAAGTATGCCATTACAACATTTTCTGAGAAAGAGTTCACATTTTTATTCTTACGATAATCCATAAAACGATTGTGTGGATATTCATATTTTTCTCTTGATTTTTTTGGTAATAAATCTAATGTGGCAGTATTTACTGCCTCCGCTAATTCAGGAGGAGTTCCCGGAATGGAAAATTCATCGTCACTCATCGTGGCACAACTTTTATTCGATATTGTGGAAAATACCAGAAATAAAATTTTAATGCGTCAAGTTTGACGAATTTATTATCGCGATGGGTTTCCATAGTTATGCAACAAATTTCACGACACCCCTTTTAAAATGAACTAAGGTTTAAATTCTATAGTATTTGTAAAAATTTTTAACGGTTTGCAGGATTTGCGGAAAAATAGTATGTATATCACGTAGAGAAAGCCACATTACTGGCCTCCGTGTTGCTTGTCTCGGCTTGCGCTTCGACAAGCAATTCTCACGTCGTCCAGGAATGTCGAGCTTTTCCTACTAGGTAAACAATATACTATTATTTCATACCAATACATTATAAACAAATAAACCCTTAGTTACCGTAACCGTAAACATGTGCATAACTCCGTAGGGAGTTATAGATCTATAACTCTCTTTAATGTATTTTGACAAATATTTGCAAGTCCAAAATAGATAAGCATTTTATGAAATAAGGTTATTTATCTATCACGTGAGTCATGTATGTTAATATCCTCGGCAACTTACAATCCCTGGGGACTGACGTCTGTTGAGATTGCAATCCGTTGCCCTCGGTAGTTAACACCCTCATAACTCATAACATTATATATAAATAACTATTTCAAAATGGAAAATGTGTAATTACCAACTATATTATCCTCGGCAGGAGTGTTTACCGCTACGTCATTACATACAATCATTTTATTTTCATTATAGTAAATTCTGATTAGAAAATATACCCCGATGGCAGCATTTAAAGCTGCAGAATTCCAAAATACAATTACTTATTTGTTGTGATTTATTTTGTAAAAATTAGAGAACGTTGATTATGGTCATTAGTCAAATGAGAATTAAATTCATATGCATATAAAACAAATTGATTTCGTGTGTATAGATTTACTCTTTCTACTACATTTGCTTATTCAATACCGTATGTAGATTTTGTCAAATGCACTACGAATGTTCACCATCCTTATTTAACTCACTGTTTTATATGAAAAGACAGTATAGACGACTTAGATATCGAAGTTCATAAATTAATGACGTAGCGGTAAACACTCCTGGCGAGGATAATATCATAAGTCTCATTACATATGTATTTCTTTACCATTTTTAAAAGAGTACTACATATCAACAACACAGTTTTGAGTAAATACGTTTATAAATTTATACTCGAGAAATATTTGTACACGCCACCCATTACAAGGTTAATCACATGGATACGTAGAGCTTCGATTGCACGACCTTAATTCATATCTATATTATTATTATATCATTGGAACGAACTCACGAACATTTGGAATTCGGTAGAAAATATTATTAATACTCTAAAATGAAACAATTTTTAAGCTATTGAAAGTTAGTGGAACTCAACCGCATCTAGGGTTTTTCAGTTTTAACACTAATTTCAGTAATTTTAAATGAAACAAGTTCAGACAAACGTTTGCACTAATCAATTAACGTATAAATGAGGAAAATCGATTCCGATAGATAGAGGGACGTATTTTTTATGAATAGGATTGTTGACACGTCAAATAAAGGTTAAAATGTAGAATTATTTGTTTATAATTTATTTTAACAATAAAAAAAAATAAAATGTTTAAAAAATTAAAGGATAAAATAGCTGAAGAGGTTAAAGGTTCACCACAGAGAATACAACAATTTACACAATCTGTTACTGAAAAGATACAAAATGCAACAAGCGACGAAAGCTTCTTTTCAATCGGAGAGGATGGTACCTAATATGAAAAAAACTCAAAAACCTTTATTAATTAACCAGGACCGTATTTTAGACTCCTCAACACCTGAACCTGGCTTTTCGAATGTATCACTATCGAATTTGTCAACCCCACAAAGTGGACATATTAGAAAAAATTCAAACTCGTCGATAGCTAGTGATATATCATTTTTACCAAGATACGAATCTTCTTCAAATTTGTACCATTTACAGGTAATTTAACTTGTAGAATGTTAGTAATACTAACACTTTTAATAGTCTGATTTAGATGTTTCTGCTAGTGAGCTTGAAGATAATGTTTCGACTTCTTCACAACTTGGTCATTTAACTAAAGAGCAAATTTATGCAGCATTTCAAAAGGCTCAGATGCGATACCATAAGTATCGTGGAAGATACTCTGATGTAGCGAATTATTATAAAGAACTTGAGAAAGAAAATGGAAAAATTAAGGTATGATTAACTTTTGCATGATGTTGTGTTAAAGCACATTTTTAGGTAGTTTTAGTAGAAACACAAGATAAAGCATTAAGAAGAGTAGCGGAACTAAGGGAACAATGTTCTTTAGAACAAAAAGCAAAAGCGCACTTAGAAAATGCCTTACGATTGGAATTAGATGAAAAACAGTACGTTATAGATACCTTAAAAACAAAAGTAAATCTGCTACAGGGCAAAAATTCAAATCTAGATAAATCTGATGTATTAGTTAATCTTGACGATACCAAAACCATTGAAACCTTAACCAATGACTTAAAATTAGCTCAAAGTGAAATAGAAAACTTAAACTCTCGTTTGCAAGAATTCAAGGCCAATTCGATTGTGTTTAATAGCAAAGAGGCAGATTTAAAAAAGAAAATCTCAGAAATGGAGGAAATTAATAGAAAAAAAGTGATTGAAACAGAAGAAATTTTAGAAAGGGAACGTGAGAATAATTTAATTATTGCACAAACTAAAATGGAATTACATACGGAAATACAAAATCGTGATTTAGAAATTCAAAATTTAAAGCATGATCTAGAAGTAGTAAAAGCAGACTTAGAAAATTATGAAAGTAAAACAAGTGTTACAAAATTAGAAAATTTACATAACCAAAATACAAAATTAATTGACAAAGTCGAGAGTTTAACACAAAAATGTCAGGGATACGAAAGTGAATTACTAAAATTAGAGCAACTCAAAATTGAAAATGAGTATTTAAGACAATCACCTAAAAATACTGGACAAGATGAGATTGAACGATTACAAGATGAGATTAAGCAACAACAGGCAAAGTTTGATAGTGAAATTGCAACATATCGGGAAGATACTAAAAGGCAGGTACTATCACTTGAAGCGAAAATTAAGGAGAAACTGGATGCTGAGAATAAGGAGCATGAGCATAATCTACAAGCTGAATTTGAAGAAAAGCTACTGCAAGTATCACAAAGTACAGAAACTGTTCCAGAAGTGCAATTAAAATTAATGCAAAAGGATAACGAACTTAAAAGCTTATTAAGTGCTCTAGAAGATTTAGAACGTGATTTATCCTCATTAACTCAGAAATATAACAGTTTAGAAAAGAATCATTTAGAGTTAATAATGGAAAACTCAAACACACAAAGCAATTTAAAATCGGCTCTTAAGAAATTACAAGAATTTGAGACTAATGCACCTAAACTATCTATACGAACACAAACCGAAATTGCAAATCTTCAAAAAGAAAATTTAAAAGTATCAACAGAAGCTAGTGATTTACAATCAAGTTTGAGCAAAGTTAAAGAGGAAAATGTGAAACTTCAACAAGAAATTTTGAACTTAACGACCAAAATTTCAGACTTTGAAGGCATTAATTCTAAATACAAACATAGTTTAGATGATTTACGAATACAGATTCAGATGTTAGAAAAGGAGAAACTTCAATTAATAACTGAAAATAAAAGTTTGCAATCTGCAGTAAGTGATTTAAAGAAATCAATTTCTGATGCTGAGATTCTTAAGAACGAAGTTGAACAACTCAACCACAACCTTATGGAATCACCTACTGATTTAGCAAACATCGAATTTGAAAATACAATCTTAAATGAGTTAAATACCTCAATTAAAAGTTTAACATGTTTACAAGATCAGGTGCGTGATCTGACGGAAAAAAACTCGACATTACAGCTTGAGCTTAAGAAGGAGAGCAAGGAGGAATTAGCGAAAACTGTATTTGCATTTCAAGAAAAAATTAAAGAACAGAAAGCGAAATTTCATGCAGATATGCAGTCTCTTAACAGTGAAGTGCTTTTATTTAAAGAACGTAATGAATTGATTCAGACAAATATTCAGGAATATAAACAAAAATTAAGTGAGTACGAAGCTGCTTCGTTTCAGAAAACAGCTGAATTGCAAGAAGCTATACATGATAACAAAAATTTGAAACAATTATTACAAAAATCGGAGGATAAATTGCAGGATGTGGAAACAATGAAGATTGAACTAGAAAAGAAGGATGAAGAAAATACCAGATTAAAGATCGACCTTCAAACAACAGCAGTAGAAAATAGCGATCTTAAAAATAAAGTGTCTAGTCAAATTGGGCTAATCGAAGAGAAACAAACACTTCAGCAACAGTTACAGAAATCGGAATCAGATTTAAAAACACTTTACGAGGACTATACTCAACTACAAGCAACTGCGGGTGATTACAAAAACCAGGTTTCGCGTTTAGAAAAATTAGAAGAATATTTTCAAAGTGAAATACGTAATAATTCTGTCGTAATTAGTCAATTAGAGGATGAAATTTCAAAACTTAAAACAGCCTTTTTTAATGCACAATCAAACGCAAATAAGTACAACGAAGAAAAAATTAAACTCTTGAGTGAAAACTCTGCACTTCTAAATATTAATGATGAATTAAATCAAGAAGCGGTTAAATGTGAAAGTGCTCATTCAGTGATGGAGAAGGAACTTTCAAGTTTAAAAAATTGTGTGAGCAATTCAAAAATAGAAATTGATCAATTAACTATTACGAACACTGAACTTTTAATAAATAATGATGATTTAAACAAACAAATTCGAATATGTAAATCAGACCTTGAGTTGCGTAATGATGAAAAGGTCCAAACTGAAGAAAAATGTGTACAGTTACATAATTTAATTGATAAGTTAACAACGGAGAATAGTGTATTACAGGGTGACGTTGGTAAACTGGAACAAGAAACAAATTCTTTGAATGACATGTTGATGAATCATCAATATATTTCAGATAATTACAATAGGTAAGTAAGAAAAGTGAAGTATGATCATTAACATTAGAAATGAGGTTATGTATAGTTTGATTTAAAACTATTTTGGTATATCTACAACATTGTCGGCTGCAATTGCCTCATAATTGTGTTGTAAATTAATAGACACATACACAGTTCAATGCTGTTATATGATAACATCGGATGTGGTTTATGTCACATATCGTTTTGTGGCCACATAATCGTGTTGTAAATCTCGATACCATACACAGTCGAATGCTGTTATACGTTAACATCGGATGTTTCTCAGGTATCGTTTTACACTGCATAATCCCACTTTGCAGTGTAATAGTGATGAATGAGCCAAAAATTTCGATTTCGTCTTGTTTAAATACTCACATAATCAAAACTCATTCCTACAGAATCATACTGCTGCAGTCTGACACAGTACAGGGTGGACCAAAATAATCAAATAATGGCTTTACTTTTGTTATTTGCAAAGTTACAAAAGAATGTTCAATGTAAAAGTGTTCATTACCATGCATGTTGTGAATTTTTTAGTTTGTTGATGTCGTGTTTTGTTTTGTTGCTATGACAACCACCCTTTTTTTTTTTTAATGGTACCCATTCTTTTTTTTGTTATTTTGGAACAAGCATATTTTTCTCTATTTAGCGATAAAATTTTGCAATTTTTTAAAAAAATAAGCAAGAAAAAATTATTACGACTCAATCACAACTTGATTAATTAATTTCAGAACACTAAAATTTGGAAAAAAATAAATATTTATAGAGATACAGGGCGAAATTCAAAATTTGCACATTTCAAGCACCCCTAGTAACTGCTTTGCCTTGTAATTTATCGAAATGGTGAAAAGTGGGTTTTATACAGAATTTTCTGTAGAATTTATTTAGTGATGTGCATAGTTTTCCTCACAAAAAGTCAGTTTCTTCCAGTAAACCAAAGTTTTGTTTTTTAAATGGAACACTGTATATTTTTTTTGTTATTTGTATAATCGTTGTCTAAAAAAAAGAAAATAATCTATCAACCTAATGAGTTAACAGAGACCCTAAAAAGAGAGATGCATATATACTGAGAGGTGGTGGTTTAAGTTAAACTGCAGTGATATATGGGACTTCCAGGTACTTTTAAATATTTAGGTAACCGAGGTATTACTGAACGATAGATGGCACCATGATCAGCTTAAAATACTAAAAATTTCCACTTAAATTCAATATAAACATAACAAAAAACATTTCTATTTAATAGGTTATGTGTACCTACCAAACCTTAGACAAGGAATTTCCTTATCTAAGTTATCTACCAAACAAAATTTTGCAATATTTACGTAGAACACAGTTATATCATTCCTCATCATTTGTAGTCATGTAATGTAACTTGAGTTTTACAGGAAAACCATTAAAAAGCTGTTTTTGAGACAATTCCGAACATTCAAATTTCATTTAAGTCTACCTATTCGAAATGCTCTTAATATTTCTTTTACTTGTCAGTTTTCGTCGTTTTAAGTTAATTTCGACATTTTTGAAATAAATATGCGATGTTTACATCTATGTAGGTAGCACACTTTATGTCTTTTATTTCCGATTTACATATTCCAAAGGAGTACATGTTACGATATTTAATAATCTGAACGTAATTTCAAATTTTTAATAAAATAAGAATTAAATTTGTTTATTTAGTTTATCAATAAATTTATCCTATTTTAAAGCAGAGTTTGAGGAACCGTTTTCTCCATTAAAAGGATTTTGTAAAAAAAACATTCAGTAACTATAACAAATTTTTATTAATTTTTCTTTTATTCTACTAGCATATTAAATTAACATATTTATTTAAACCAGAATGAATTACAGAGAAATATACTGAAGATATACATACTGCAAAACCCTGCAGAAGATAAAGGGAGTTATCTATGCACAGGTCTGGTTACTTAAAACTAATATAATTAAAAATGAAAATAAAAAAACTATTTAACTAAGACATAAGAACAACTATTCAAATATGAAGCCCTAATTTTCCACTACTCAGATCTTAAAAATACATTCCTTGCATCAACTAGTAAAACTAGGAACAAAAATATAATTATGCCAAAAATTAAAAAAAGAATGTATGGCAAAATTAGTTACAATAAAGCTATATCTATTTTTAACTCACTACCAAAAGAGCACAGAACTCTAGACATAAATAAAAACTCACAAGAAATTGTTAAAAAATAGGATTAAACATGAGAATTGTTACAATAATGCAATCAAATTAATATAAATAAGTAAAACAACAATACTATTATTTCATAAATGATCTTCACTAAGTTTTTTTTTCATTATGAAAGTACCGTTGTAAATATAAATTTTAGATTTAAGGTCCGCTTGCCATTATGCTAATTTCAGTACTGATTTTAGTACTAAAAATATTAGTTAGTTGTGCTAGTAGATTTAGTATGAAAAATGTGGGTCTCTGTTTGCAACTACTTTAATTTTATTTAGTATGTAGGCATGCGCTCTAACAATTGTGTATTTTGTACTGATAACCTAACCTAACTTAGAGTGAACACAACAAATAAATAATGATGACGAAAAAAAGCTAAAATTATGTGCAGTAGCTTTAATTGTAATAATGATGCTAGCAATTAAGAAAAGAAATCATACACTTCTTAAAAAAAATCGTATATGGAGAAAAAAATGGATCGAGAGAAGAGAGTTAATCAAAGGAATATTAAATATGTTCAATGAAGAATTATTAGTAGAAAACCCTTTGGCATATAAAAACTTTTTACGAATGAGTAATACTTTGTTTAAAAAATTGTTAGGACTAGTTGAGAATCAGATAAAAAACAGGATATGCAATTTAGAGAAAGTATTTCAGCAAAGTGCAGGTTTGTATATCACAATATATATTATACTTTTAGATGTATAAATTTAATGACTTCTCTTGTTGTTTAGGTTGGAAACTACATTAAGATTTTTGGCAACTGGGCAAACGTTTAGATCATTAATGTATTCAACTCGTGTACAGGCTGTCCCAAATTCGAGGGCAAGCATGGGGATCTCGCTTATTATAAGAGATAGGATATAGGTTTAAATTCGGCACTTTTGCTAAATTCGATGCCGAGTAATAATCTGAAAAGAAATTTGAGCTAACTCGAATGGATTTGGTTTTATGCTCAAAAAACTAAAAATTTCGAATTTTGTTTTTCGCGTTTGTCTACCTTATTATTAGGAATTTTCAAAATTCGATAAAACATTATTAAGGCAACTTTTTACGCACAATACTAATACGGTATTAAAACTGCAAGATCCTTCGTGTTAGTGCTTTAAAATTTGCAAGTTTCTTTAGAATGTTTTCAAATTCAGAAACACGAGACATGATAAGGATATTTTATAGCTGCAATAGAAATAGTGTCAGAGCAGAACAAAGATATTTAGAGGAATATCCGGAGAGGCAGCAACCAAACCAGAGATATTTTTTTAAATTAGACCAAAATTTGCGAGAATTTGGATGTTTTCAGAAACGTCGAAATGCATATGGTAGCAGACTAGACAGAGATGCCGAAGAAGAAATATTACATCAGGTACTATTTGTTAGTATTATACTAATTATAAGAATTTCCACTCACGTCCTTGCTAATTTCAGCAGACATTTTTTTTGGAGAGTTATGACTAGAGAGCGGATTTTATGCACTATAAAATGCCGAAATATGTGCATATATATATGTACTTAAAAACCTTAAAATATGCATCAAAAATGCATTATTCATTCAAAATATGCATAAATATTGAATCTTCTATTTACCTGTGTTAATTCCAAATTATAAAATTAATATATAAAAAAAGTATATATGCTTGTAATTTTTTAATAGGAAAAAGATAAATTGCATTCAAACTTATTATTTTAACATTCAAAATTATGTGTTATTTAAAAACTACATATTTACTTATACACTATACATTTATAAAAACTGCACCCTGTCATTACTACTTACAAAGCAATTATTATTTTAACATTATTTTAAAATTATGTGTTATTTAAAAATTACATATTTACTTATACGCTATAGATTTATAAAGATTACACCCTCTCATTACTATTTGCAAAACAATTTATAACTAAATATTTTTCCAAGTTTTCGGGCAGAAAATTTTGGCGTCTGTCCGATAGTATGTTTTGTACAAAGAAAACTTCTTTCTACATCCACAGAAGTTATGGGTGCATATTTTAATGCGGCTAATATGGCCAAATCTAAATTTATAACAAGATCATCGGAATTTTCCTCAAGTTTCAGAACTTTATTATTAACTTTTAGTAACAACTGATATCCACTGTTTTTTTGTAAAATTTCATTTAATTTATTAGAAATAGTTTTACCAATATTTCCTGAAACAGCAGAAATCAGCTGTTGAAATTTATTAATTATTTGCATAGATTCATTTAATGACAATGCTTCCGTTTCTAATTTAGCAATGGTTGAACTTACAAAATAGTAATTTGCTTTTATAAATGCCAGCTCATTGTGCAATTGTGTTTTCTTTAAAATGGATTGAGATTTTTGAACGTAAGTACTTGAATTATCAGAAATTTCTAAAACTAACTCCTTTATTTTTTCCAAATGATCTGCATAAAAAAGAGCTGCATTTAACCAAGTACCCCAACGCGTAATCACAGGCTCTGGTGGTAGAGGAATATTAGGTAACTTTTCTTTGTACAATTGAATTCGTAACGGAGCCTTTAAAAACACTTTCTTTATACTACTTATTAAACTATTTACTAATGGAAATTGATTACGAATTGTTTCTGCTACTCTATTAATACCATGTGCGAGACATGTTACATGTATTAAATTTTCATAAAATAATTTTAATTGCTGTCCAGCTTTTACCATATACGGTGCTATTTTATCTGTTGCAACAATATCAGGAATAAAAAATTGCATGAAAGCTTCGTTTATAAAGCGAACTATTGTTGCATGATTGGTTTTCTCAAGAACTTTGGAAGCGATTAAATATGATATACTAGACTGCGCCTCACTTAAATAACCAATCATTAAATTTGCAACATATCGCCCGCAACAATCTGTAGTTTCATCTACTATAAAATAAAGATATTTATTTTTTGTAATTTTCTTTATATGCCCCATAGTTTCAAGATATAAATCATTAATATACCTTTTTCGAAGCGTGCTTTAATCTGGCACTTGCTTTTTACTAATTTTTTCTAAAAATGACCTAAAACTAGGATTTTGCAATTTCTTTAATGGAATATTGGCTTTAACAAGTGCACTACGCAATTCGAAATTAAATTCCTCTTGTGCATTTCTTTTGGCCGTTTCTTGAAACAACGCCTGGCCCAAAGGTGTCTGACAAACTTTTGTTTTCTTAAATGTTTCTAATTTTCTTTTATGAAGAGAGGTTTCAATGTGCTGTGTAACTTGAGATTTCCTTTCGCACATGATCTAAGGAATAATTAATTTTAAAAATAAGTATCTAATTGCGTTTAAAAACTGATAAAACGGTGAATTCAATAACCTACATCAATTAATAAGGGTTTAATTTCCGAAATCAATTAAAAATATGTAATGGTACTTACTATTTTTCCACAGGCAAAACACTTTTTCATCATCCAGACGTAGCTCGGATATATTTTTTATCCATACTTGAACTAAACTATTTTTAACTTTCGGCATCTTGGAGTTCACTTAACAAAGCCGTACCATTCAGTTACGTCTTCGCCCAAAGAATGTTTAAAATTTTGCATTTTGTCCGTTACTCTCAAATTATTTTCGAGAACGATTAACTAACTAAACACTTACCTTGAAAAAGTCCAAATAACTTTAACCCTAGATTGCGGGAATTCCCTCAATCAATGCTTTAACTATCTACTTAGGTACCATTGGAATTTTCAAATACTACGAAATAGCGGCATTGAAACTTCATAATCCGGAAGTATTAACGTTGCACTTAACTGCAGGTAATAATCTTTCTTTAAACCTGTCTTATTCATATAAAAATACATTTCTTAGTTAGTCACAATAACAAAATTTAAAATAAGTTACAATAATGCATTTTAAAGCGAATTTGGAAGATATAGAAAAATGCGAAATATATGTTAATTATGAATAAAAAGGCAAAATATGCATAAAATTGCAATATATGCAGTATTTGGCGAAATATGCAAAAATTAATTAATGTCAAATGATTGCATTTAGTGCAATTCGTCTAAAAACAAAACGATATTCTTCAACTATAAAAAATAAGCGATATGCATTTTGCATAAAATCCTCACTCTAGTTATGACTTTATGTTATCCATCTTAGGTTCAAGAAAATCCTTCAACATCTACCAGAGAAATAGAGCAAACTATTGAAGTGCCAAAAACGACAGTTTGGCGAGTGTTAAAGCAACACCGTTATAAACCATGTAAGTTACACGTTAGTCAAACTCTTCGGCTTAGGGACGATATGAGACGGTTGGATTTTTGTAACCAACTTAATACCAAAATGCTGGGAAATCGCAACTTTCTCAATCAAATAATTTGGACGGATGAGTGCAATTTTTCCACTAATGGAATGTTTAATCGTAATAAGAGCACGAATTAACAGGCAAATTCGAGGACAAGGCCACCGGTCCTTTAATGTGTGGGTTTGAATCTGGAAGGATAGGCTCCTTGGGCCAATTATTTACGAAGGTATCCTAACGTCTCAACGCTACCTCGCATTTCTAACAAACGAAATATCAGACCTTTTGGATGATGTTCCGCTAAACGAAAGATGGACTCTCTGGTGGCAAATGGACGGAGCTCCTCCTCATAATGCTGCGATAATAAGTGAATATCTTAACGGCGAATTTCCTGATAAATGGATGGGAAATAGGGGACCACTTAGGTGGCCAGCAAGAAGTCCAGATTTAACCCCTTTAGTTTACTTCCTCTGGGGCTATTTAAAAAATATGATTTATAAGACGCCATCGCAAAATATAGAAGAACTCCAGAATAGGGTTGTTAATGAACTTCGTCAAATTCCCAGGCGAGCCATTCAAAGAAGCGTAAACAATTGTAGAAGAAGAATTCGTTACTGTATTCAAGAAGGAGGAAACTTGTTCGAACATTTATTATAATAATTTTTGTTTGTTTGTCTGTGTAATTATTTTGTTGTTACCTATCGATAAATTTGCGTTGTCGCTATTATGACCGTGTTACATAGACCTACTTGTTTGAGTTGTTTGTTAATGTTTTTTTAAATTGTTTAACTGTTTTTATATTTTTTGGATGTTCTAACGAGTTTAACAAATTAAATAAGTAGAACTACTGTAATTATTCCTTGCTGGATCCAAGAAGGCGGAATCTTGTTCTTCGTATTTTTCTCATTATTTTAGTTCGCAGTCGATCAAACCATAAAGTGTTATATATTGCTAAAATCAGCATAACATTCTCCATCCAACGACATAAAAATATATCTTAACCCCATAAGAAAAAATAAACCTGATGATGGTTCAGAATAAACGAAACGTCACATAATATTTTTAATACCGTATTAGTATTGTGCGTAAAAAGGTGCCTTAATAATGTTTAATCGAATTTTGAAAATTCCTAATAATAAGGTGGCCAAACGCGAAATACGAAAATCGAAATTTTTAGTTTTTTGAGCATAAAACCAAATCCATTCGAGTTAGCTCAAATTTCTTTTCAGATTATTACTCGGCATCGAATTTAGCAAAAGTGCCAAATTTAAACCTATATCCTATCTCTTATAATAAGCGAGATCCCCATGCTTGCCCTCGAATTTGGGACAGCCTGTACATGAAAAAAAATATCATTTCGAGGTTTGTACCTGCGGTTTGTGAAGCTATATATGCCAGTCTAAAAGAAATATATTTGAAGGTTATTCCTTAAGCACGAGATAAAACTAACTAACATTATTTTTAGACCCCAATGTCTTGTAGAGAATGGTTAAATGTCGCTAAAGGATTTAAAAAAATGTGGCAGTTTCCCAACTGTATTGGTGCTTTGGATGGGAAACATATAATATTTAGACCTCCAATATCTGCTGGTTCATATTATTACAACTATAAAAGAAATCACTCAATTGTTTTATTAGCTATGTGTGATTCGTCTTATAAATGCACCTACTATATTGTAGGAATAAATGGCCGCATAAGTGATGGCGGTATTTTCCGAGAAAGTAATCTGTGTGAAGCCCTAGAAAATAACTCTTTAAATTTACCCCCAAATCGGGCTTTACCCAGTCGTACATAAAAAATTCCATTTATATTAATTGCATATGATGCATTTCCGTTAACCAGTAGAATTATGAAACCTTATCCTAATAGGGGATTGTCAGATTCTGAAAAAATATTCAATTATCGACGACTCTCTAGAGCACGTCGAATGATTGAAAGCTCATTTGGTATCTTAGCTAACAGGTTTAGAGTATTGCTTAATCCCATAAATTTAATTGCAGATAAAGCAGAAAAAATAATTTTGACTTGTTTAGCATTGCACAATTTGTTAGTGTCAGAGAATTTTAAAGCATATGTAGAGCAAGATGATTCACACGTTATGTTTTCAAATAAATTAAGTAATCAAGCAGGTAATCGTTCGACGGCTAAAGCCCACAATATAAGAAATGCTGCCATACAGAGATTTAACATGTTAACAATTTATATTTAGTACATAATGAAAATATTTTAAATTTTAATTTGTTTATTGAAATTAAAATAAAACACAAAATACATATTTATGAATTTTTACTTCTGAAACATTTATTTTCTGGCATGCCAAATAATATTTGCTATTTGTTCCTGTGTTTCTACTGTCTCTTCATCAGACATCAAAAATTCTAATTGAATCTCTACAAATTCCTCAAGTATTTTTAAATTAGTTTTTTTTTGCCGGAGGAGTCTCCACAGGTTTTTGCTGCTCTTCATTTGCCAGAGCATTTGCTAAAGTTGCCAAAACATCACTCACTTTGTTAATAAAAATCGCCCCATCGTCTGGTTTGTTCCTTTTTTTAATTCTCTTTTTGATACTACCATTTCCATAGTGGGTGCTGTTTCTACTTGTTGAAGGAGTTGGCACATTCTGTGATAAAGAACTCGTAGTCGCTGTATCAGGTCCTCTTATTATTTGAACATTATGTACTTTAATTTTTTTTGGCTGATTCAGCTCCACAACATCTTCACTGTCCTCTTGTCTTTCCTGAATAGAATTAAAAAATAACTGTTAGGTGTATCTTCAAGCTAAAATTGCAGATAGTTTATTACCAGCTCATAATTATTTTCCAGTTGAAAAATTTCATTTTCAGTGTCCTCATCTTGACTTTAACTATAATCCAATTCGTTTTCGTCTAAACACTCTATGTTAACATTGTCATCGGCTGGTAAGATTAGTAAAGATGGAAGACTGTCCTGTGAGCATCTAGGTATGCAATGCTCCGCTACGAATAACATTTTTTCGTAATACCATAGCGAAGGTTTGTCAATCTAACAAAATAATAAAATTATAAATCAACTATTATAATGTTTTAAAACTTACATCATCGCTACCAGCTCCGCTTTTTACCGATGATAAATATTTTCTATGCTGTAGTTAAAAGTTTGTCCGTAAATTGTTGAATTTGGCTTTTATCTTTGCCACGTTTAAGTACAGAGCATAAGCATAACCTCACTTTTAGTTGACATTTCATGGTTTTTAGTACAAGAAATTAGAACATGCTCTAATTTTTATTACTGAATCGGCGCGCGCATCTAATTTGTAAACACAATATTTTTAGTACTAAAATCAGTACTGAAATTAGCATAATGGCAAGCGGACCTAAGTTCATGGGATTCTCGTGGATTACAAGATTGTTCTTATTAACTATTTTTAGTATTTTCGTCTGAAAATTTTGTAACAAAATTCAGTTATTTTTGTATAATCCACCCTATGCTACAATCCCATAACTTATTATACTATGGACAAAAGCATAGTATACTATTCTTAACGTTTCTTGTGTCATATGTTTAGCAATTTTGTAAAAAAACATACGATACACCAGGTATTTGGTTTTTTTAATTATATGTTGTATGTGATCGTCCCATTTTAAATTAAAATCTAAAATTAGTTCTAAATATTTACACTTTTCTGCTCATGTTCAGTTTCTATTTTTTACTTTTATGTATAATTATGGAACACTGTCCTTATAGTTTCCAAAAGGTACACCGTTTTATAAAGTAAAAACAAAAAAAATCATAGATATGAACATTAAACAAAGCAATATACAGGGCGTGGCAATAGTGCTAGGAAAAATTGGTATCTTTTTAATAGCAAAGCGATTTTCCCATCTATATTTGATTATTTAATGGAAAAATACAAAAGCCTACTTAGAAATATTTGAAAATGAAGAATAAAGCACATAAGAACCCAAAATATACCTACTACCTTCACTTATTTTGCATAATTGTCAGTTTGTCAGATTTTTTTGTGTTTTTTTTTGCAACAGCTTTTAAAGATCTATCTTTAACGTCCTTAAATATTAAAGTTCGGATTAATAATTCTAATAAAAATGATCTATGTACTTTACATTCATTTTCGACAAACCAATCAGACAAGTGCTTTCGCAAATTTATTGGCATTAGATTTTTTAAATGCTTCGATAATTTCGACAATCCCTCAAAATATTTAAAAAATAATATAGGTATACTTATTTTTGTAAATGATTTCAAAATAGGTGATGACACTTTTAAGTGGCAAATTGAAAAGTCACCTATATTTAAAATTCTTTAAAAATGCTTTGCATAAATTACACTTTTATTTATCCAATACCTTTTTACACAAATATCCCACAAAATAAACTTCTGAACTATTTTTAGGAGTAAACTCAGAATCACTTTCATATGAAGAAACTTCAAAATTTGTTGAAAAAGTTGACAAAGATAATGACATTTAATTCTGCCTCCTGATTTAATGATAATCTGGAGGATAATTCATCATGTTGTAACATATCATCATCATCTTCACAATTTAATCGAGGGGGCTTTAATAAGTTGATTGTTATATTCATTTTAAAAGCTGCTCTAAAAGCTTTTGTTGTTGGGTTTCTGTTATAACTTCCACATTGACGATAACCGACGAGTAAAAATAAATGAGGAGCAGACTTTCAAAAAGCATTTGTCCAGATAAGCGAAATTCGGTAAAACGCAAAAGACTGCTATTTATTAACTACTGGTAGTAGAAGTTTCAATCAGATATCAAACAATCTCTATAAGAGCCCTAAACGTGTACACTGAATATAAAAAATCAGTTTAAAACCACAGTTAAAAAATTTTGAAAAAACTGTTGGACTAAATGCTTTTTGTTTATATGGAATGGACTTAAGTGTGTTTGTGTGTCTTTGAAGAAGAAACGATTTGGTTTTCCATTGTTTATTAAAATATGCTCTATTTTAACACAGCAACCAAAAATAAATTTTTAATATAAAAAAAAAACTGAATTTTACTTTTTTCACACTTTAATTCCTCCATCTTCTTCGATGCATAAACACCCATAACTTGAATCGCGGACATCGTTTCGGTTTTCAAGACCATGGTCACCTAAGGAATAATTCTGTTCGAAAACTGAAACCAACCATTCTAGCTCTGGGTCTTCAGACCATTCTGTTGTAGCCATTTCTGTCAGTTTCTTTTAATTTGTGACCAAGAGGTAAATTTAATAATTCAACGTTACTCAGAGCTTTACCGCTTTACAACAGACTCAGAAACTTTTTCTGTGGATCATCATTTCAGTAAAATAGTTCAGGCTTTTTGTTGACTTGTCTTCTTAACTATTTGAATAGATCTCGTGATATTTTAGAGCAGACTTTGTTTCAGGATGCGATTTTAGAACCTATTCAATCCTACCAAACACTGTGTCATCGGGCATGTACGAATGCCCTCTCACAGGAAAGAACAGTGTAATAGATTTAATTCTGGGCGGAGCTTTTTTATGTAGCCAGCAGTATGTGAACTATATGGTTGTTCTTATTGATCCGCACATCCATCGGAAAAGAATATCAAATTAGTCACATGATCAGGAAAGTCAGTTTTATTGTGGAAATCATACACGGTAGAGCCCACTTCGGTGCACTCTCTGCCTGCTTGGTGTTCAAGCCAGATATAGAAAACTGGTGTTTTGTATGAGATGTCTGTTACACAAAAGGCATAAAAAGAGAGCTGTTGTGAATAAAATGCGTCGCCTATTGGTGTTTTAGGTAACACTTGCACCTGTTCTAAATCGAAACATAGAGACATGCTATTTTCTGAATTCTCTTTCATAAGTTTATAAAACTGCTGGGCCCTCACTTTATGAATTTTCAGGGTGAACTTTAATTTTTCTATTTCAGCTTTCTCTTTATAAAGCGATATCTGATTTTGATTCCTAACGAAAAATCCACAAACATCAGAAGCACGAGTTCCAAATTTAATATTGAAATAATTGTTAAATATTCTGGAGAAAAATTTATAATTTACTCTATACTCCGCATCTACTTTAGTGTTATATGCAAACCCGGAATGTTATATTAAGAATTAAGATAGATCGTATCTTTTATTATTAGTTTTGTGTGATTTTCGGTCTCCGCCTCGTTCTTCTGTACTGCCAGCGCTAGACTTGGCTATATTTTGAACTTTTCCCTGGCTCATTCCACAAACACTCGAGAACATTTTCTGGCAAACAAGAATTTATTTTTGTTTTTCTTCCCGATATATTTTATGTTGAATTTGTGGTGTTTCTGATCTTGCACTTTTCGACTCTTTTTCCTTTTCGGAATTTCTACTTCAAGTAGGTGTGAAAGTTTTGTATCTTGATTAATTTTAACAGTGTTAGTATAAAGATATTCACGAATCATTTTGATATTTTGTTTCTATATTTCTCGGCATTGAAATTTGCCAGTTTCATGATTACATGGCACTTCTAACAACTCTAGGCCTGGATCAGAATCAGAATATCTACAAAATCATGGTAATCGCAACCATCGCTTTAATTAATAATAATTAAGTAATTTACCTTATTGCTTTTTTACATTCCCAAGACGTAGTGTTTCGTTTTCTTTTTTTGCTACCTCTATCGTTATTGGCAACCACGTGTTCACCATCCATATTTATTAATAGTTAATTAAAAATACAATGATAATACGCAGAAACGAGCTACACAACCAACAAGTTTCAATTGTATATTATGACTAGGACAAAAAGCAGTTTGTTTGTCAGCGGCTTGTGGACAAAACGCTGTTTGACAGTCCAAGCAGTTTTCAAAGCATTAAATCCATAAGACACGATACATTCTGATTGTCCAGGACTGCATGAAAAGTTGGTTAACTACACATAGAATAATTCCTCAACCCTAGGCGCGATTTTTAAAAATTGGACAAAATGCTATTTGAAAGTGCTCTTCAAATGCAAACCCTTCTTTAAGACTGGCAAAAAAAAATACATTTATTGTCTGTAAAATATTTTGGAAACACCCCGTTTGTCAATATATCATCGTTGTGATTGACTAATGAAAAAAATAATTTGTAACCATCCATTATGGCATCATAAGCATATTTATTTGATAAACTTAATGCTGTATTCCCAGGTTTTACCCCATAAAGTTGTTGGCTGTTGAAGGCGTCGAACAATTTATGAACTTTTTTAACAAATTCTGCAGTGTATGTAGATGATTCCTGAACTTCTTTTGTCTTAACTGCAGTTCTTATAGCTGCAGACATACGATTGCTAAATAATTGTGAATGTTATTTTTAATAAAGACTTTCCTGTAGAACTGCCCCTGTCTAAATTTGCGACATCCCGGATGACCTTTATTGAAATAATATTATTTTCAAAATATGGGTTTGTAACTGAAATATTTAATAATTTATACAGTTTTTGATTAGTTGTAGATCCGTCACAAACAGTAGCCAAAGGATTGAGAGAAATAGTTTCTAGTTTTTCTAATGCGGTTGTGACAATTTCTTTTAATTTTGCAGCAGTTACAGCAGTTTCTGAGAAGAAATAGGCCATGGGAAGTTTCAAATGCGAATAAACACCCCTAACCATTATAACTAAGATTTTATTAGCTAAACCTTGAGTTTTACCAAATTTACCCAAATTTTCGAAACCTTCAATGACATATTTTTTAGAATAATCTAAAAATTGTTTAATGTCCATTTCGTCAAACATTATGATACATCTTTTTTCTTCTTCTGTCATAGTCTGAACTTTTAACTTAATTCTGTTAAAAAGGTTTTTTTTTTTAAATCCAGGTAAAAAAATCAGAAATCCACTATATTACACTACTTGCTGAAGGTAGAATGACTTTGTTTTTCCGCAAAAAATTGTACAATCCTGCTGATTTATAGTACATACTTATAGTAACTTTCTCTTCATCTTTTAAAAAGGGCGTTCGTGCTTTATGATACAACTGCATGCGTACTAACGCTTGCGTGAAAGGCGATGTTGTTGTCAAGTGTCTTGGTGTTAGGCTGCTAACAGTTTTTTATTTCCTGGTTTTAAGTTGAGATAACAGACGACTGGCTGCGATTCTTTTTATACAAGAAACGGAGTTTCCTATTCAATTTCATTTTTGTTGGTGCGTCCTTTACATTGATGTTTGCAGGACTATCTTCCAGGGCATGTGTTAATTTAACTATGCAGCATATCAAAAAAGCACTTTACTCTAGGGCTCTATTATGTTTTTTGAAACAATATACACCGTGTCCAAGTTAAGGATGCCCACTATGGGGATCTCGGAAACAGTAAGAGATGGAAGGTCGGTCGCATTTGAGAGGATGTATTTATGGTCTTTGTAGAACTCGAATATCTCTTTTAGTTTCTGAGATATTTGAAAAAAAAATGAATTTTCTGATTTTCGTTTTTTTTTTTTTTGACCTTATTTGAAGAGCTATCAAGAGAAGAAGAGCACATTTTCATTTCCACTTTTCTAGCTCTACTTAATGCCGTTATTCAGTTTTTGGTACAACGTTTCGTTTGTTAGCAACCATCATCAACTTTATTTTTTTAAATACACGAAAAAATTATTTTTGCCATATTTATTTTCTCTCCTTAATTCTGAATTCAACGATATATCACACTTTATATCTTTGATACGTTTCGGATGAGAAAATTCATATTCAATGTAAAACATCGAAAACGTACAGTTAAAACTAATACTAAAAACATTAGAAAACTGTGAAATTATTATAAAATTATGTTTTGTAATTTTAAATGATAGACAAATAAAAAACAAATTTATTTTAAAGGTTAATAAACTCACAAAAGATGTTCAAAAAGATTCCCGTTATACTCTAAACATAAATAGTATGTTCTAACTGTAGCATCTAAAACATTCTTCAGCATTTGAGGAGTAATACTAGCAAACGCTTCGTGAACTAATCTTTGTAAAAAATTTTCGTTTTCAATATTGTTTCCATAAATGTAAATTTTAATGTATCCCCAAAGAAAAAATGTAAGAGAGATAGATAGGAAATTTACCTACAAATGAGAGAGAACAGTGACGGTTAAGATCTTGGCTAAGATTTGTTTCTTAGCGAAGCAGTCTGTTTCTTAAGGCGTGGTCAGGTTCAGATCTCAGCTAACGTGCAGGGTTTGTTTCTCAGCTAAAGGGATTTCTTATCTTGGGTACGTGCAACTCCACTACGAGGATTGGTCCATATCGTAGTCAAAGTGATGTACATACACACGCTAAGAGTTTGTTTTTTAGCTAAAGTGGTTCTTATCTCGAATAAATATACATAGGCGAGATAAGAATCTCCTTTAGCTGAGAAACACCTTCACCTTAACTATGATCAACCCTTTTTTAGCGGAGTTGCACGGAGATAATAACCCCCATTAGCAGAGAGCGGAGAGGTGAACCAGTCTTTTTTGTGGTGTCGCACTTATTCGAAATAAAATAAACCTCATCTTAAGGTAATATTTTATTTCATTATCTTAAGTATTTTGTCTGTAACTTTATAAATATCGCTTTTAGAATAAAAAAGAAACTACAAATTTAAGAAAAATGCTATCTCACTCTACTCATATTAGTTCTGGGATCTCAATTCCTCATTCTGATTAAATGTGTATTACTTGAAACAAGTTCTTCTACCAAATGTCTGAATCGTAACATCCGAAATAGGATCTCTGTTTAATATTGTTGGAAGCGTTGACGCTTCATTTACTTTAAAAAGGAAATCATCTGGTATGTATTTACCACAGTGAGGTGAATTCTTTCCGTCGTGGATAACATATGGTAATTTACAGGCTTATAATATGTAATGGTATGTAATAGCTGCGTAACCCGTGCTTTGCGTTGATATCACTACACGCTTTCTTGTGAATGTTATAAAGGTTTGTTTACTTGAAGATGCAATCTGTTGTGTAAATTTTAATGATTTAGATTTTTTTTTAAACAAATGTATTGTTATACAACTGTGCTGACTATGAGAATTCATTATACATTTTCTGATATAGATTAAGCGTAACTGTTTATAAATTTACTTTAAGATTAAATTGGTCTCAATCTATTGATTTATTTAAAATTAGAAAAAACTTAAATGGGTAGCCAGTGAAATGAAGCGACCCAACTATCCTTTTCTACACTTATTTTGCTAGTCAAGGTGGCCCCTTCATGATTTTTAATTACTCCATTTGCGGCAGGTGTACCATCTTTAATGTCAATCCCAAGAATTATCTTATGTGACATAATTGACCAACACCACCTCAGGTGTTAATTTGTATATTACCACACGCAGTACACAATCACGCTCTAGGGAACGCGATCACTGGGTTACATTATTAGTAAACATAAATTCACTCCAAATGTATGTTAAATCCATAAGGTTTTTTTCTTTTTAAGGTCTCTTGACGAAATTACTGAGTTGAAGTCTAGAAATAACGAACTTTCTTCGGATGTTGATCAAACTATGCAAGAGAATGATACTCTTTTACGTGATTTAGCCGAGCTAAAACTAAAATATGAAACCTTAAATCTAGAAAAAGCAACATGGCAAACTAACGAATTTGAAAAATCTGAACTACTGCGTCAGCTGGAAGAGAACAGATCTGATGGCTTTGATAAACAGGAGTTTGACACTATTAAAATTGAGAATAAAAAACTCAAAACTCAAGTGCAAAGTTTGATTGAGAAAGATGAAACACATGACAAAGAAAAAAGGCAGCTTGAAGGTCATCTCTTGGATCTTGAACATCAATATACAGAAATTACACACGAACGTCAACTTTTACAAGATGAAATACAAGAACTGAAAATATCACCTATTAATATTAATTCGGATGTACAAAATACAGAAAAGCAAGAAATCGGATTACAAACATTACAAGAAGATTACGAAAAAGAAATAAATCAACTAAACGAAAAATTAGTTCAGTATAGATCACTTGATTTAACAAACCGTAGCTCTATACAATTTTATGAAAACGAATTACAAAAAATAAAAAACAAAAATGAAAAATTGAATCGTAAGTTAGACGAAACTTTGGTTACATTAAATCATTGTGCTGATTTGTCGACTTCTACTGAAACTGAATACCTACGAAATGTTCTTTATAATTATATGTTAGGCAAAGAAAGTTTGATATTGGCACGAGTGATTGCTGCCGTTTGTAAATTTGACGAAACCCAAACTGAAGCCATACTAGAAAGGGAACAACAAAAGCAAACTTTGGTAAGTCTAGGTATTTTAATACGATCACTACCTTTTGGTTTGGCTAACTTTGACATTGAGCAAACCAACCAAAACTGAATTGTTCCATCACCATATAGAGACTTTCCAAACCAAATCAAGAGGTGGTGATCTGATCGAAATAAGGTTACCTACTATCACGTCAAAATAATGCTTTTAATTATTTCAGCTTGGTCAATTAGGATTCCGATAGTGTAGCTAGCATTTTTACGGAATTTTATACGAATAAATGTTGGTTTAACTTTTTCATTAGTTTATTTAATGTTATTTACTATTAATAGCACGACAACCTAATTATTTAACGAATGAGTCTTTTAGGTAATACATTTTGTTGTATATACTTATTTTTTAATATATTTTAATACATATTATATAAAAAGAGAAAATGGTGCAATATGATATGCTTTTCTATATTGTGTATTATAACTGTTAATAAAAAATGTTATTTTATGGATAGTTAAAGAGATTTATTGTTAGAACATTATCTTTCATGCTATATTAATAGTAATACTAAAGTTTGATTCAAATGAAGTTGGGCATGACTCATCGATGTAAAACTATAATAACGTTATCTCTCTCTCTCTCAACTACATGTATTAAGAAGGATGGACATAAAAACATAAACCTGCTGTACAATTCATAGTAGCGCATTAAAACCTGTGTCATAATTAAAAGGCAGCATCTGTCACTCCTGTCATTTTTTTTGAAATTTGTGTTTATGCGTTATTGCTTTACTTTTTATAAAAAACAGTTTTTTTCAAAACTATCTACAACTTGTACAATGAATTACCGGTAATTTGGTAACATTTTTACATAATTTATATAAAATTTACAAAATTTTAGATATGCTAAATCTCAAGCGAAGCTCGTAGTCATGAACGTGCTTAATTATTTTGAACGGGAACGTGACAATCAAGGGGCACTCGTTCCATTTGAATCTGTTGTGCAGGTATGTAGTACATTGTTAGTAAAATATGATACTTTGAAGGACTACTTTTAGCGCACGTCTGAAGCATGTGGGGTTAGTATAAATACAGTTAGTGCTATAAAAAAAAGGGTTACAGAAGCCCAATAAGAAAATATACCTCCACTGTTACCAGCTGAGCGGAGTAAAGGTACGAAATCTAAGTCCACCGAACTTGATGACTATGTGAAGGATGCTGTAAAGGGAAAAATTTATGAAATGCATTCAAAATGTAAATACAAACACGTGAGATATGACTACTACTACAAGTGTTTTTGTAGGTATACATATTACACTGCCAAAGAATTAAGGCACAGTCAAGTTTTCGATTTCAGTAGGTCAAGTTTAAGACGTCTCTTACATTCCATTGGCTTTTCATCTAAAGTAGATGATGGTAGGAGAGGTTTACTGGAGCAATCACATATTGCTGCCAATCGTGTACGATTCTTAAGAGAATTTACAAAAATAAAGAAGAAAAATTCTTAGATGTAACTTGGATTTTCAGTCGAGGATCGCATGAGAGGAGCTGACATGATAAATCTAAGGAAAGCGTGAAGAAGAAGCCAATGGGTGAAGGAAAAAGGTTTGTTGTAATTTAGTTATTACATTATAATTCCGAATAAAATAACTATATTTTTTTGATTTACAGTTGTTTATGCAGGTAATGAAGATGGATTTATTTCCCATGCTTCGATTTTGTTGTCTACAGTCACAAAGTGCAGACTATCATGGAGATATGTGTGCGAAGTTGTTTACAATTGTTTGAAAATAATTTAATTAAACTTAAAAGAACCATCTTTAATTGTAATGTATAACGCTAGTTATCATTCCAAACTTCTAGAAAAAATTCCAAGTAATTCATCTAAGAAGGCAGAAATATGTAATTCTCTATGAAAGAACAACACACAGCTTGTTAAAAAAAGAATTACTGCAATTAGTTGCAGATAATGTGATACTAAAGGTGTACGAAATAGATGAAGTAGCACACAAGTGTGAACACAGAGTATTGCAGTTACCACCATATCACTGTCAATTTAATCCAATTGAACTGGCGTGGGCAAACTGCAAAGAACACTACAATAAAAATATAGGAAGACAATTCCAAATATAACGATAACCATGTAAAACAAATGTGGATGGAATCCTTGCAACGAATTGATGGGACATATTGGCAGAAATGCATTAAACATGCCGAAGTGTCTATGTTAAGAGTGGCGGGGAAAACATTTTGAGGTTGTGCAACCATTAATTATATCTGTTAACGATTCCTCTTCTGAGAGTGACACTGATAGTGAATAATTTTTTTTAATTTAAATGTTTTAATTTAAAAAGTATGAAGTTATTTTTCTTGAACTGTACAGATTGCAAATAAGTAAATGTAAACCATAGTGTTTAGTTGCTTTTAAGTTGTAATTAGTTTTTAAGTTGCCGTCTTGTGTTTCAACCAAGTTGGTATTTATACTTGCAATTTCTGACATTTCTATATGTGTAGCATACTGTAATAACTGTAATAATAATTTTGGAAATTTCTTTTATCATCATTTATTCATGGGGGTTTACAGTTTGCCCGTTTTGACGGTAAGATTTTAATTGTATTCATTCAAATAAAATTTTTTTAACTGATACAAACTTTTCATTCTGTTATAGGGGATTAATGTTGAACCACTTTTTCCATCGAAAATAGTAGTTCCGTTAAAAATCATTATGTAATACTGTTTATAAATAATTCATCTGCATATTTCATGTTATTCGTTCATTTATGGTAAGTTCAAAATGAATTTAATAACTTTTTAGCCAATATTTGTTATACTAATTAGGAAATATTTATTGTAGATCATTATGTTAACTAGTTAGTTTTAAAGAACCCCTTTTAATGTTTCTGAAGAAGGGAATAATATTCCTGAAACGTACGTAAAACAAATATATATTTTTTACCTGCAACGATGTAGTAATTTCTTACATTTATGCAATGTTTATGAAATGGAACAAACTTTGAACTGGTAACCGTGATAGCTTAATACATTGGAAAATATTTTAAATGTTTTAATTCCAATGTAATATAAATGTTCTAATTTTTATATAACATATTGATAACTCTACAATAAGTGGACTGAATACATGTACTGATTTATGTAAATTGCTTTGCATTTAACTTGAAGCAATATGAAATCTATTTAAACTATGTGCTAAATTAAAATATTAAACATCTATAATTTCGTTGAACTTTGGAACTACATTACACTGTACACACTTTCTTCTACAAGAATGAAATAATCACTAATCTATCGATATTTATGTTTTCGTAAAGTATGTCGATTATAAAGCTATAATTATGCTTCTAGAAGGGTTGTTATAAATCTTGAGAACAACAAACTAATCGCAACTTTTATCAATGTTTCAACCTGAAATGATTTAATTTATTAAACAAGAAAAGTATTTGTTTACTTACAAATATATAGGTTATGTATTATCATGGTATGTAATTATAATCAAACATTAGCAGCTAAAGATAGGAATAGGCTCCATGAATAACGGATGCGCTGTTCGCAATAGTGGTGGTTTTTCAATTTTTTTTTCTGTTAGGTTACAGTAGTGTTGTCTTATCTAAACTAGATAAACAAAAACTACTGATACCCGAACAGTGCATGCGTTCTTCATTGAGCCTATTCTATCTTTATCTGCTACTTAATCATACCATGTCCTAAATTAAGGAAGCGGCAAACAGAGGCTGTAGTGCCGATGATCGTCATCATAGCTCATAACCTAATAATTTTAATAGCTGTATATAATCCTATAAAACCCCGGTCAGGCGGCGATCTTAGCAGGATTAGATTAATTAAACAAAACTACTGTAACCTAACACAACTAGAATGAACAAAACTACTGTAACCTAAAAAAATTTGCATTGGGCTGGACTTGAACCCGTACCGACCGCGTGGCAGGCGACCACTACCACTAGATCTGAAGCGCTCTACAATTTTGATATTGAAACTGTTATTTAAACCGTGTATGTCACACATCGGAACCACATCCTCTGTTTACCGCCTCATAACAATTCACTGTCACAGCAAAATATGTTTGACTCTATCAATAAAATAAGTGGTTATAATGGATAATTTTTCTAGTTTAGGATATAAAAAAACCTTTTAATAATTCTCAACCTTTTCTGGCATTTGTGGAAATTTATGTGGAGACATCTGCCGATAAAAATATTAAATAAGAGATACTTTGCTGATTTAATGAAGACTTACGTCGCCTAAATCTTAGTTCGCGTAATTTTAAGAATGAGTCATACCCAACTTTATTTGAATCAAGCTATATTAAATGATTATTTCCCTTGGTTTATATTAACCAATGAAATGTCATAAATTTTAAAATTCGGACTAATGGGAATAAAATATCAGCGATTATTGCACTAAAGAAATAGTCACTTTCATCTAAAAACGTCAAATAAAACTTCAGTTTTTTCCGTAATTAAATTGCTATAGTTCTGTTACAACATAATAACATTTAAAATTGAAAGAGTTTGTGAATTTGACAACAGTTCAGTTGAAAATTATAGTGTAAACAAAACAGGCCGTACTAAGGTAATTTCGCGGTAAATCCTATTAAAAATAAAAATGTGCGAAAGTCGGGAATTCAAGTTAATCGAAGGTGAATTACGCAACTAATAAGCAAAGAACTAACCCTACATAAATACATAAAGCGAGAGGGCATTGAAGCAAATCTAACTTAGTAAACATGGGTAAAACGGAACCCCCTACGCTCGCAGATATAATGAACAAGCTAATACAAATGTGGATAACATGAACGATCAACTAATACAACAAAAAGATGAAACACAGAGGAACTGAAGCTATTAATTAAACAACAAGAAATACAAAAGCTACAAAAGAATACAAGAAAAAGAAACCTAATCATATTTGGAATTCAAGAGCAGAGCAATGAAAATATCGAGTCATTAAGGGATGAGGTAATCGAATGAATCAAGAAAATCAATGTTGAAATAAAAAAATTCCAAACAGAATCGGGGACCGCAGGAACGGAGGAAGTAAACCAGTTAAAGTACAACTGGCTACAAGAATGAAAAAAATTGAGATAATGAAAAATAACAAGCACCTAAAAGGAACTGAAATAAGAATTAAAGAAGATCTCGACAAAAAAACCAGAGATATTAGAAGCAAACTAACATCTCATCTAATGGAGGCCAGAAAGCAAGGAAACCGAACGATAATAGTAGATAATGCAACGATTGTAAATGGCGAAAATGGAAATTAGAAGAATTGCAAGAAGAAGGAGATCAGAGGAAAAGAAAGAGCAAGTAAAAACGAACAGAAAGTGGACAAAAAAGAGGAAGATCTACCGATGAAGAAACAAAAAAAAAACAAGTAGGAGCTGTACCAAAAAAATGTATTGGATCCAAAGCGTGTTAGTTCCAATGAAAAGGACAGAGAGAACCGTAACAAAAACAAATTCCAAAGATGAAACAAGTGAAAAGCAGAAGAACAAAAGAGATCAATTAAACAAGACCTTCACAGGCATTGAGACCGCTAACAGTAATGATCTTAACCAACATCAAAGAGAAATGACAAGACCCGGTCCAAAAAACTTGTAAAACAGAGAGGGGAAGGATTGATAAATGGCACTGAAAAAGATAAAATCTCAATAAGGAAGGAAACAAAAAAGAAAAGAAAAAATATGAAGAAAATCAAAATAAGTACATGGAATGTTAAAACGATGTTGAACATGAAAGAAATTGTGTCGGAACTAAAAAGATATCAAATAGACATAGCAGCGCGATAAGAAATCAGATGGGGAGGGAAAGGAAGGATAAACGTAAGAGAATTTACAATTCTGGAGTAGAAAAACAGGGAATGCAAGGTGTTGGGTTTATATTAACGGAAATAATGAGGGAGAACATAATAGAAATAAAACTAGTCAATGAAAGAATAGCATATATCAGACTAGAAGGGAAACCAACAAAAACTTCGATACTGAATACATACGCACCTACAGAAACCCATACGGAGGAAGTAAAAGAAAAGTTCTATGAAAACCTAGAGGAAATAGCAAAGGAGGATCAAACGATAATATTAGGTGACTTTAATGCACAGATTGGGAAAGAGATTATAATAAGTCACGTAGCAGGGAAAAATACCATAAATGAAAAAACCAATGACAGCGGCATCAGATTATGTGGTTTAGCAGAGAAAACACACATGATAATAAGCAGCACTAAATTTATACATCCAAAAAAACATAAACTAACTTGGATATCGCCAGAAAAAAACACTTTCACCAATAGATCATGTACTAGTAATAAAAAGACGGCAATCATCAATAACAGATGTTAGAACATACAGAGGGGCATGTGCTGATTCGGATCATTTTATGGTAGTTGCAACAATGCGTCACAAGAAAGCAGATTAAAAGAAAGGAAGGTTCAAAAGAAGTAATGGAATACATTAAAGTTAAAAGATGAGGACGTATCAAGAATCAATAGAAGAAAATTGGAGGGATATTAAGGCAGCAATAAATGAAACAGCTGAAAAGTATTAGGAAATAAAAAAAGCATTAGAAAGAAAGAATGGTTCAACAAAGAATGTAAAAGAACCCGAGAAGAAAGGCAAGATTAAAATGAGTAAGAACTAATAGAGTTGTAGGTGAAGAGGAGTATGAGGAAAGGAAAAAAATTGTAACAGACTAATAAGAAGCAATAAAAGGAAATGGAAAGAAGAAGAATTACAAGAAATAAAGTAAGAAAACTAACACAAGAAAATTTTACCAGAAACTTAATAAACGAAATAGAACTACTGGAATAAAAAAATATAACAAGGCAAAGTAACGGAGCAAAAGGAAGAATATAAAAAAACCTGGGGGGAGTTTTTTAAAGCATTATTAAACACAGGCCAAGAATGGGACGAGCTAACAATTGAAGATGAACCAACCCAAGTACAGATAGAGAAACCCATGATACAAGAAGTGAAAGAAATTATAAATAACAGTCACAACTCAAAGACACCTGACAAAGACGGAATAAACCTAGAATTAATAAAATATGGAGGCGATACAATAATAGAATATATATTTACATTTATAAAAGAAAATATGGAACGAAGAAAAAAAGCCAACCGATTTTGAAGTTGGGCAAATAGTGATGAGGAAGCCACCAAGAATGCAAAAGCTATAGAGGAATAACCGTATTAAATACCACACAACATCCTAGCAACAATAATACAGAGAAGACTACAAGAAGAGACAAGATCTAAAATCTGGCGGTACCAGTGTTGTTTTATGAAGGGAAAATCGACGCGATATTTACATTGAAACAAACAATTGAAAAAGCACTATAATAGAAACTTGAAGTAGAAATACTATTCGTGGATTTCGAACAAGCCTTCGATTCCATTAATAGAGGCAAACTAATGTCAATAATGAAGGATCTGAGTATAGCGATCAAACTAAGGAAGCTAATAAAGATGACGCTTGTAACAACCATAGCCAGCGTGAAAACACAAAAAGGGGAGACACACGAATTTGCAATCGATAAGGGAGTCGAACAAGGAGACGCTTTGCCAGTCACACTCTTTAGCTTGTGTATAGAATGCATAACACGTAAAATAAACAAAGGCACATTAAGAACAGCGGGAGGACAAGTACTTGCTTATGCAGACGACCTGCCATTAATAGAAAAAAGAAGTGACATATGAAAGGGAATGGTGGAAGAAGTAACAGCAGAAGGACTAAAAGTAGGATTCAGAATAAACGAAGATGAAAATCGTGAGGATAAGGAAAAAAACTACAGAAGGAGGTCTAAAAATAAAGAATCAGGAATATAAGGAGGTCGACAAGTTCAAATACCTAGGAGTTATGATAACAAGAGATGGAGACAGAGTTACTGAGATAAGAGACAAAATGACAGCGAATAGGAAATGATTAAAAAGTAAATACATCTAAAAAAACTAAAATAAGAATTTGCAACACATTAATAAGGCCAATAGTAATGCACAGGGCTGAAACGATGTCAATGACAATTAAAGAAGAGGAAAAAACTGAGAGTAATGGAAAGAAACATTTTCAGAACAATATTAGGTCCAGTTAAAATCTCGGAAAATGAATGCAGAAGTAGAATGAACCACGAAATAGCACAGGAGATAGAAGGGAGAACATAGTGAGGAAAATAAAACCGCAGAGGAAATAGCTTGGACATGTGTTAACGGCAGACCAACAGGAAATGACGAGAGTAGTAATGAACTGGGTGCCAACTGGAAGGAGAGAAAAAGGAAAACCAAGGTCGAGATGGCTGGATGATTTACAAAAGATGGGAATTGGAATGGATGAGATAAAGAAGAAGGTCAGGGATAGGAAAGTGTGGAACAAAATAAGCCAACAAATAGAATGAAAGCCGGGCAGAGACCGATCCCCCCGAAAGGATCTGGAAAGCTTCCTTCAAAGCGGCGTAACCCCTTCACGGGTGTCAAGCCATTCATTCATTCAGTTGAAAAAGCCGTAAAATCTTTAGTACCTACGAATACATTACGTAGTTTCTGGACCAAATTTACGAAATTTTGTAAAGTGTGTAACTATATACTAAATGCAAATACGTCAGAAATTGAATTGAATGGTATTTTAAAAAACTAGGCATGGGGCATGAAGCCAACGAATGGGGAAGAACATACGTTAAAATATATGTGGGATTCTACAGCCAAAACCTTGCAAGACATTTTAATGAACACGGCATTTTCATTGATCCCTTTTAAGGTATTGCATTTCAAAGTGCAAGGGACGCACCAAAAGACGCGAATTACAAAAGCTGCCCGAAAAACGAAAACAGAGCTCAACAGCTTTAAACTTGTCAGAATTCTACTCGATAGTTGATAAATTTGATGAAGAAACACCTGACGGACAAGTTCCTCTTCAACGCAAAATGGGATCCAAGAGACACAGTACTTCTCGAAGGATGGATTACCTGATTGCTCTTGGTTTGAAAGCTTCCTTAAAAGGCATCCTTCTATCAAGCATAAGAACACTTCATCTGTCAGTAAAGCTAGGGCAGGTGTGACTCAAGACAGGTTGGAGAATTGGTTGGACGAAATAAGTGATATCTGGAAGAAATTGAAATGAAGGATGTACTTGAGAAGCCTGCTCGAATATTTAATGGCTATGCAGCAGGTTTTAAACTGTGTCAAAAACGTGGGAAAGTATTAGCTCCTGCCAATAACAATGAGGATTCCTATGAGAGAGTCCGCTCAGAAAAAGAACAACTTACTATAATGGCGACTTTCTCATCTGACGGCAAATATGTGCCGCCAATGATAATTTTTCCATATAAAAAGATGCCGAGTCAGTTCCAAGTAACTGGGGATTTGGCAGATCTGATTCTGGCTGGATGAAGTATTTTTTTAATATATTTCAAATCACTTCATACCTTATTTGAAAAACCAGAATATCACCCGACCTGTCATTTTTTTTTGGATAGTCATAGGTCTCATATGACTAAACAAGTAAGCGAATTATGGATGAACATGGGATAATTCTCATTGCATTCCAAATGCAACCAACATAATTAAACCAGCTGATGTAGCTGTGTTTAAACCTTTAAAATCTGGCTGGACATCAGCTGTCCGAACTTGGAAATTCGAAAGTTGACCTAAAGAAGTAAATTGATTTACGTTTGGAAAGTTTTTGTGTAGTGTATTTCAAATTTATGCAACGCCAAAAACTATTCAAAATGGGTTCAGGAAGTGTGGGTTGTATTCATATGATAAGAGAAATATCGATTACAGCAAATGCATTCCAAACAGAAATGTTGCGTCGACCCAGAAAAGTGAAGAGCATAATTTGAACTATATGGTTTGAGGAAGTAATTGACAAAGACGAAATTATTCAATTCCGCGAAACATTAATTCACAAGAGAGAGTGGACTTTAAATATTGAATCTTCAAATATATATATATATATATATATATATATATATATATATATATATATATATATATATATATATATATATATATATATATATATATATATTATATATATAGTAATGAAGAACTTTTGAAACACGTCAGTTCAACAAAAACAGTGGAAGAAAATGAAGAACCACTCAAATCAGCTATAGAGATCAACAATATACACAATACCCTTATTTTATTACAGCAAGAGTCAGAAGAGGAAATCTCAGAAGTTAATGAAGAAGTCGCTATCGAGGATCGTCCTTCTTGCTCGTGGCAATCACCAACGTAGAAAAATATTCATTACGAGAAAAACATGGCTGAGGGATATAGAGGTCCATCGCCATTCAAGAAGTGTTTGATTTTCCCGATAACATCTGAGAAAAAAAAACTCCAAAACGTGAAAGGGCGATATTTCCAGCGGTGATTTCAGGTGACAAATACAGCGAGTTTTACGACTTGCAGCAGTTAAAGAAGGTCAAACCACCTACAAGGAAACGCAAACTTCAGCCTAAGACACATGATGTCACGAGCTCATTGAATCGGATGTACATAAACAATATGAAAATCTTGATCTCCGAGTGGGAAAATACTTTATCTTAAAATATGGTGATCAGCATTATCCTGGTAAGTATTTGTGCCTTTGGTGACAATTTCATTTTATAATTTCACATCATATTATAATTACAGGAATAATATTAAAAGTTAAAAGTTGATGACGAAATTTAAATCGATGGGCAAGTGTGGGCTCGACTGGAAGTGGCCTGTGAAATATGATGTTATATACTATTTTAAGGCGCCAACATTCAAGAGCCTCGTGCCAAAAATACAAGAGGGCAGTTTTATGTCAACGAGATGGTTAAATATGAATAAAAGTGCTCCCTGCCTATGGTGTCCATTACTGATTCACACAATGTCCATTACCTATTCATGTGTGTCATTACTGGTACTGATGCACAATTTTGAAAAAAAAATTCAATATGACAAAAATTTGAACCCTACCATATTTTCATGGTTCCTAATCGTTATGTTAGCGAATTTTAGAATCAAATAGCGTTTTATCCAATAAAAATTGAACAGCACAGACTCCAATAGACGTGTTCAAATATGCAAATTTCTACCGAGTGTCCATTACTGGAGCAGTTACCCTATATAACGTGATTGGTGATAAGAAAAGTATTATTTAGTATTTTTTACCTAATATTATTTCATTATACCTACTCGTTTATTATTTTATGATATAGATGCCAGGTACTAGGTGCGCTGTTGCTGTGTGTTCAAACAGTACAGGTGACTAACAAAAATAACCTTACCATTTCGTATCATACATTCCCTAAAGGTAAGACATTGTGTAATCTTTGGATTAATGCTTGCCGACATAAAGATACTTGGGTTTCAAAAACCAATATATATATATATATATATATATATATATATATATATATATATATATTATATGTAGAGACATTTCGTGCCATAATTTATAATGTGAGATATTTTGGGCAAAGGGCATAGGATAAAGTAATCACAACACTAACGTTTTATTCAAATATATTTCAACAGAAACTCTGTCGTCATCAGTGAAACTAGTAATAAAAATAAAAACAATAATATTGGGTTACAATATAAAATACACATACCGTTGTTTAAAGTGATCCTGGTAGTTATATAATTCAAAGTAATAACTATGATGGTTTTGGGAAATAATAGATGTTTTTATATAATATAAATATAAGTATTTAATAATTTGAGAAAAAGAAATTTGATTAGTCAGAATTGATATAAAGTAACTAGATAATTTTATGTAAATTTGCAACTAAGGTAAAAATATATATTAATAATTTTATCTAAAAAATTTTTTGAATTTAAAATTTAAAATTTTCAATTTTGCTTGCTTAAAATTAGCCAAGAATATATGTTACTAATTTTGTCAATGTCTTTTTTTGTGTTTAAACTGTTTTCATTATTCTTGAAAATATGTACCAATTCCAGTATTTCTCTTTTCTTCTTATTCTTTTCATTTGCCAAAACTTCTATATTAGGATAGTCTATTATATGCCCTGTAGTTTGTACATGTTGAGAAACACCGCAAGCATTAGGTTTAACTCTACAATCACTTTTATGTTGGTTTATTCTAAGTCTTAGAATTTGTGATGTCTGGCCAATGTAAGTCTTATGGCAAGTTGTACATTTTAATTTATATACTACGTCACTCCATTCAGTTGGTTGCTTCTTCAATCTTGTTTTGAAAAGAATTTTGATATTAAATTTGTGCTTTTGATATTAATGTGACTGGTTCATCTCTGCTTAATAATGTTTTTAGTTTAGGAAATATTATATGATTATATTCAACAGGTATATATAGTCTATTTGTGTTATCAATCCTTGGTGCTAGTTGATTGTCATTATTTAGTGGAGTGCTAAATAATAATTTATTTAAAAGCTTAGTAGGGTAACCATTTTCACTTAAAATATTTTTAAGTATAAGAAGATTTTTATTTATTAAAGAATTGTGACAAATTTTTATTATTCTATATTTAAGGCAATTGACTAAATTTATTTTATATTTGAATTCATGATAAGATGCAAAATTTATATATCTGTTTGAAGAAGAAGGTTTTCTATACCAGTCCAGAATTATTTTATTGTTAAGACTTCTAATAACTAAAGTGTCAAGAAATGGTACACTATTGAAGGTGTCTTCTTTTTGGAAAGTGAATTGAATATTCGGGTGGTAGTTATTTAATAATAATAAAGTATTATGTATTTCTGATGTTGGAAGAGCACAAATGATATCATCTACATATTGATATAAAAATGGTAATTGAAAATTTAAGGTTGGTATATATATATATATATATATATATATATATATATATATATATATATATATATATATATATATATATATACTCTGGCAATTCACTTAGAAATATCAGAGATTTGTACTCGGCTAGTTATCAAAACCGGCAAATTCCAAGTGCAGAAACAATTTCAAAAATTATCAACTTATTCAAATCTACCGGTAACGTTAATAAGCCATGTAATTGTCAAGATATTAAACCTCTGGGGCAAAATGACAGAGATTTGGATGTGTTCCTTAATGTTGTTGAAGATAAGAATAAGTGTGAGACAAATTGCGTGCAGTTTAGGAATATCTCACAGTATCGTCCATCGAATTTTGAAGCGACAAACTCCAGTGTTCAAGTCTTTCAAGTATAGCTTGCAGCAAGAAATTTTTGATGAAGATAAACTCATGAGAATGGAGTTCTGCGAAAGATTAGTAGAGTTATCAAACATGGATAGAAACTTTCTAAGTCGTATTTTATTCACCGACGAATGTTCTTTTTCAACTCATGGTATTCATAACCGCCAAAATTTTCGTTACTGGAATACTGAAAATTTGCATTTATCAATAAAGAGTAGAAGTCAATATCGCAACACAATTAATGTATGGATTGGCATACTGGGCCATAGATTAATAGGTCCTTTCTTTATTGATGGTACGTTGACTGGAGAGCGTTATCTTCAGCTGCTTCAAGAAGAAATTGGCCCAGCGCTGTTAGACTTGAACCTGGAGGAAGACATTTGGTACCAGCATGATGGATGTCCAGCACACAATAGTGTAATCGTACGTGAGTTTCTAGACTTCACGTTTCCCGGCTGTTGGATAGGTCGAGGGGTACCATAAACTGGCCAGCACGCTCCCCTGATTTGGCTCCCTGTGACTTTTTTCTCTGGGGTTATTTAAAAAACAAATTATACAACAGTGAAAACTCGTTTAACAGTCTGATCGACTTAAAAGAAGCAATCTTAGCAAACAGCCACGAAGTCTCCCAGTACATGCTCGCAAACGTTCGGCGAGAGTTCTATGATCGACTTGGATATTGTTTAGCTGCAAACGGAGATTTATTTGAACACTTGATCAAATAGTAAAAATGATGATTTTTTGTTATTTATTTTCCAATTTTCATAATTAATTTGTTTATTTAGAATATCATCTTCTTGTTTATAACACTTATTTTATTTGTGCTCCTTATTGTATTTATCCTGACACTTACATGGCTTATTAACGTTACCGGTTACGAAAAAGCCCTTAAGTTTTTCCTAATTTTCTCGAAAACGGATGAACCAAATGTAAATGCAATTGTAACATAAGAAGCAGCCTTTTTTCCTTAAGAAGTTTTACACTTGACATTTTACTGTAAAATAATCAGGGGAGCCAATATTTACAATAGTTTATTTTAACATGGAAATTCCCTATGTCCAGAAATTCAAGAGACACAGTGTACGTCATTTAATTGTATTTAGCTATTTTTATTTCTAAATCATCTAGGATGCTATGCGAAACAATAAAACCAATAAATCTAGCGATAACTAATATCATACGAAGCATAGATGGACGTACGGTTTTAAAGGCTACAAGACGAGTATTTAAGTGTGCCCAAAAATGTATTGAGCAAGGAGGAGATGTATTCGAACATTTAAGTTAAGCTTAACTAATAATTTTAACAAAAAATAAATGATTGTTTTGTTTTTACTTTAAATTTTATGCCCCCCAAGATGATAAGTTAAATAAGCTCATACGTCCTTTATTTTTTGTTTTAGACTGAAATTCATAATAACCCTTTATGTTAATAAAAGCGGTGGCACTCGATTAGGGTATAAATATACAAGGTGTCCCATTAAAAAGAATACATTTTTTAAAACAACTCGGAAACGCGATGTTCAATTGTTTTTCTGTTACCACCACGTTAAACAGCGGAAGAAATACTATACAGGGTGTTCTAAAAGTCCATCAGGAAACTCCGGGAGGAGATTCTACGAGCTAAAATAATAGCAGTTAGTAAGGAAATTTTTTGTCGGATTGTCATTTGTTTGCAAGTTACGGCTTGTCAACGACCGATTTTTTTAAATTTACTTTTTAAATAACTTCTGCAGTTCAAGGTCGATTAGTCTCTCATTTGACATACTTACTAATTAGATCAAGTTCTATTGGAGCAGTAGTAAAAAAAGTTCCATTATGCGCCGTTAGAGGGCACTTTACCTAAAACTCGAAATTTGTTTTGTTAATAACTTTTTTCTCTTGCCAAACGTCGCAAAATTATGAACATTATTATAAAGAGAAACAATATTAGAAAAAATTATGTGCTCTTTATTCAAGCCGATAAATGCAACCGGTTAGTCAGAAATCGCTATTAAAGTTTTATTAAAATATCAAATGTTGATAATTCCATTCGTTAATTAACCGAGTTGGCATGCTTCAAATAACTGTTACTAATACTCTTGATACGAATAATAAAATGTATTATTATTATATTATAAAATAGGAGAATCTGTCATACTTTGTGCGTATAATTCCATTATCTAACGCTATCTCTTTGTAAAACCAGAATCGTTAATAAATAAAATAAAAAAATTGGTCTTTGACAAGCCGTAACTGCAAACAAATGACAATCCGAAACAAAATTACCTTACAAACTGCTATTATTTTAGCTCGTAGAATCTCCTCCCGGAGTTTCCTGATGGACTTTTAGAACACCCTATATATATATATATATATATATATATATATATATATATATATATATATATACTGGGTTCCCCATATTAGACTATACAATTTAAAAGTCGAATAAAAACTTTCTATTCAAAGTAAATTAACTTTTTAATGGACTAATATGTAGCTTATTCTGTGGGATTTATGACTAAAGTAAATAACAATTCAAGTTTTAAAGATCAAGGAGGCGCCTGTCTATAAACAACGACTTAAGTGTTTCTGTCAAATATGCATTATACGCAAACGATATAATTGCTCCAGTTTAACAATTTTCATTGCATTATGAATTATTCGATTCAAGAGCGTGTGTTTTCTGTGGAAGTCTACATTAGAACTGGTTCATTTGAAGAAGTTCGGCGTGCATTTCGACGGCAGTTTGGAAACAATAATGGGGCGATGCACCAACACGCTTTACAATTGCGGCGTGGGTTCGTCATTGGCGTGAAAATGGCTCTGTGCAAAACATTAAAAGACCTGGACGTCGAAGAACGGTGCGTACACCTGAAAATATTGAACGAGTGAGAGCTGCCTTTACAAGAAGTCCTAAGAGATCGGCAATCACTTGCCCTAGGAATATCTAAGGGAAGTCTCCACAGAATTCTGCATAAAGATATAAAATTTCACCCCTATAAATATCAAATGGCGCATAACCTCAGTGATCTAGACAAAGGAGCGAGGGTGACATTTTGTGAAGAATTTTTACATCAGCATCGTGGAGAAATTCATAATTTGCTAATGAGCGACGAAGCAAATTTTCATTTGGACGGTGTTGTTAACAAGCAAAACTTTAGATACTGGGGAGTAGAAAATCCTCACGAACTGTTTACCAAAAACCTCCACAGTCCAAAAGTCGTTGTTTGGTGCGGTGTAGCATCATTTGGAATTATCGGTCCTTATTTTTTTGAGGATGAAAATAACCGTTCTGTTACAGTTAATTCCGAACGCTACATAAACATGTTGCAAACGTTTCTTATCCCAGAACTAATTAGACGAGGACTAAATGGCGCCATATTATTCCAGCAAGATGGAGCAACGGCTCACACAGCCAGAAACACTATGAGAATTTTGCGAGATTTTTTGACGGCCGTATAATTTCCCGATTTGGAAATTTGAATTGGCCCCGAGATCTCCCGATTTAACGGCCCCCGATTTTTTTCTCTGGGGATACCTAAAGCAAAAAGTTTTTGCAAGTCGTCCCGCAACAATTCCGGAGCTGAAGGAGCAGATTCGAAATGAAATTGCAAGAATAAATGGAGATTTGCTTCGCCGAGTGATGATAAATTTTGAATTCAGAATTCAAAAATGCATTGAAGTCGAAGGAGGGCATTTGGAAGACATGATCTTTAAAACTTAAATTGTTATTTACTTTAGTCATAAATCCCAAAGAATAAGCTACATATTAGTCCATTAAAAGTTAATTTACTTTGATTAGAAAGTTTTATTCGACTTTTAAATTGTATAGTCTAAAATGGGGAACCCTGTATATATATATATATATATATATATATATATATATATATATATATATATATATATCAGGGTGAATCTCATCTAATCCGCCAAAATTAAAGAAGTACTAGAACTCACCAGTCATCATTATAAGCAAAAAAGTTCATATGTACATGGGTCCGGAAATGCTTCGTTTCCGAGATACAGGGTGTCAAAGTTGAAAAAAGAAATCGCGTTTTCTTCAATATCTTTCGACTGTTTCGAAATAATTTCATGAAATTTCGTATACGATGGTTTTTTGAAATGAAATATTCAAATTTGTGGCCATTTAGTTGTGGTCTCTAGAGGGCGCCAGCGGCAACCATTTTGACCCCTTTAAATCGTTGCAATTTTTTTGTACTACACTGTATACCATTTTGGACTAGAAAAATCGATTCTCCTATCTTTTCTACTAAAAAAAGGTATATTTTAGTGATGTCGCTAGGAGCAACCGTTTCTGAGAAAAACACATTTAAAACTCACAATGTTTATTTATTTAAAACTTGTAAGGAGCACTAAAATATCCAATATTAAAAACCAAGAAAAGAAATTAATATTAAAAGTAAACATGTTCTTTTGATAACAAGTGTTCAAACAACTGTCCCAAAAAAACCCCGTATACGAAATTTCATGAAATTATTTCGAAACAGTCAAAAAATATTGAAGAAATCGCGATTTCTTTTTTCAACTTCGACACCCTGTATCTCGGAAACGAAGCATTTCCGGACCCATGTACATATGAACTTTTTTGCTTATAATGATGAGTTCTAGTGCTCCTTTAATTTTGGTGGATTAGATAAGATTCACCCTGTGTATATATATATATATATATATATATATATATATATATATATATATATATATATATATTACAGCTATTCCAACACAGTGTTTGAAAAAAGGAGTTCTTCAGACATTTCCACTCAAGTGACATCAATGCAACAACGAGTAGAAAATGTTAAAAATTTAATGCTACCAGTTCAAGAAATTGAAAATAAATTACCTGAAGAGGTACATCCTTTCATTGAACAATCAATTGAAAAAAAAGTATAAGAAATTACCCAATGACCATGAAAAATTAAAATCGAAATACAAACATTTGGCAGAACTCAAGAGAACCCCAAAAAAATCCTATTATGTTAAACACTAAAATGCAATGTATATATAGGTGTAAAGTCCGTTTCATGAAAGATGAGCGGTCTTAGGATTGTAATGATAATTTAAAAATCTCTTTGTATGATTTATGTTCTTATAATTCTGATGTAGTAACGGAAATATTATACGCGTAAATAAAATACCGAAACTATTGCGGAAAATGGTATGGAACGCATACAGCATGTATAGAGAACGGCTCTGTTCGGCTGCAATACTCCCGTCTCTCTCGCGCTCAGTTGCCGCTTTCAAGCGAGTAGTCGTTCTACCTTCCCTTCCTATATCGTGCTCAAAAGTAAATTCAACACCATTAAAAGAATTATTAAAAGTAACAAAGTCAGAAATTTCTGTTTGTCATAAATTATCCGGAAAACATACAGAATGTGTGAAGGCTGAAAGGCATAATGTTGGATTAACAGCTAAACTATTGTCTCACAGTGTCGTTACAGATTTATGCCATTGCAAGCCTGGATCAAATAAAATATCTGAGAATACTGGGAACTTTATTGAATTGATAAGTAACTGATTTGACATCATAAACTTGTATACATCTACTGAAACATTATGTACAAAGAAGGCATATGGCTTAAGTCTAGAAGAGCAAAATAAATGTTTAGATAAAATGTATGGCTTGATATATTCAATAAGGTGTAATGAAAACACTCTACAAACCATTCAAACATGTATTTTAATATTTATTAAATCTACTAAATTACTGTATGAAGATCTGAAACAGAAATATAATATATCTTATATACTTACACATCGACCTAACCAAGATAGTCTTGAACGTTTTTTTCTACTATTTGAAGCCGTGAAGGACTTCTGATCACCCTACGCCATTCGACCCAATGCACAGGATCTGAATAATCGTTCTTGGTAAAAATCCAGGATTGTCCAAGAGAAAGTTAGTATTGAAATGGAGCACAATAATACAAATGTAGAAGAATACTTAGTACATGCATCAAATGAGGAGGATAAATTTTTTTATCTTTGTTGTTGCTAGAAAATTTAAAAATAAATATCCCCATTTAGGGACAACAAGACAAGACAACAAACCTCCTATAGTAGACCTAATTGGATGCAACATCTATCATTTGGAGGGTTAACAAAGTTAACGACAAATTGGGTTGAAAAAGCTAAAAGCTTTGAAAAAATATTTAAAAAGTTTCATAAAGAAAAAATAAAAGACTAACAAATCTGATAAAGAGAAAACGTTATGATATGCCAGAAGATATTATTAAAGCATTTGTTCTCCAAAAAACCCATATAAGAATCAAACAACTAAATAATAATTTAATTGCTAAACAGAAAAGACCTTTGAATGTGGCTGATAGGAAGTCAAGAAAAAAAAATGAAAAATTACTACTTAAAGAAACTATTAATTGTTGCTACTTTTTTAATATACTATTAATATCCATATCCATTTGACTTGTATTCAATTAGGTATTTGTAAAATGTACACATTTGATATAATCGTTATAAATGATTATATGAATATAACTTGGTAGTATATTCATAATTGTCATAATATACCTTATGCTTATATATATATATATATATATATATATATATATATATATATATATATATATATATATATATATATATACAGTGACCGGCGTGTAAGAAGACGAGGAGCCGGCGCATCGCGAAGAACTACGGCGGTTGCCGATTATAATAAAAATACTAAGCAGTGGCGTATCACATTTGTATGTTTAATTATATGTATATTGGAAGAATGCGTATGAAGATGAATAATTTCAATATTTCCATTGGTGACGCGTTTTTTTTAACATTTGGTTTTTCATGTTTGCATAATAGGCATCTATCCCTGAAAGTATGTACGCATCTCTCCCATTTATCTAATAAGTAATTTTGAATGTATTTTTAATATACACTAATAAAAATGAAATAATGAAAGCATTAGGTACCCATTAGAAAATTGTCTTAAAGACGATTAGAGGGGAAAAACATACTTATCTAAATAATAAGTTTATAAGCAGTTAACATAATGACAGCAATTAGAGGTTTGATAATATAAATATCCGGATTCTTGGTACATATGCATATTAGTTTTTGAAAATTGATTATACGGTGTCAACATTTACTGATTTGTAATCGGTTTTAAAAAATCTCTAAGTCTGGACAAATCTTAAACGGTCAAACGCGAGAAATAGTGCATAACGTGTTTATTAATTTAATTATAGTATTACTTCCAGTATAGCTTTTAATTATAATAAATTGCGTGTTTACATAAAATATGGTTCTTTGAATTGCTTTTAATATACCATTAAAATATACATTATGCACCATGTGACGCCTCTGAGGTAAACGAACGCGGGAATTTGAACAACATCATAAAGTCGTCTTTCGCGCATAGGCGGGCTCGTCTTCTTACGCCGGCCACTATATATATATATATATATATATATATATATATATATATATATATATATATATATATATATGTAGATAGAAAAGATAATTAGTGGATTTTTAATATCGTGATGATACATCGTAATTTGCTGATGTTTTCAAGATGTTTGATTTAATGTATTTTTATGTAAGAAATGTAGGAATGTATGTAATTGATATTTGAGTGGAGGTTGAACAGAGAAAAAGGAAAGATATATTAGGGTAGAGAAACAGGTGTTCTGCCGAAACTGGCGTGACGAATTGTTGAAAATTTCTATACACGCGCTCGTGATGTAAAAATGTCACTAGTTAGTAATTAATTACGTCGATACAAACTACAATAAAAGTCGTCTTTGTTTGGTACTTGGAAACTCGAGACCTAAATGTAGGGTTTGCTACGGACGAAAGCATATTTTAAAATTAACATGTCGTGCAATAATTAATATGAAGCTGTTCCAACGTAAATTAATTTTTCTTGTTTTTTCTTATCACTTTTCAAAGACGGGGGTTGATTTTCGGGAGTAGACATGGGTAGTGGAAACCAGAGGGGAAGGCCGTTGCTGTTGAAATTTTGATTGAGCCGGACGCTTTGATTTGCTTTAATTAGAAACTCCCATTGTAAACAGTTTGTCTTTAAAAATATTTCGTGCGTGTACATTTTCTTTTGAATTAGCCAACACTAATTTGTCTTTTCTTTCGAGTGTTAGTTGTAATGTGTTTTTCAAATATTAATCTATAAATAACAGTCACCCTTTTTGAAGTTAGTAGGTTAACGATTTGTGTATGTACATATTTTTATGTAAATGAAACCTCGCAGCAAATCACTTTACAAGCCTAGATAACCTCTTAAAGATCAAACATTGCCTTGTAAAGGTATCTTATTCGCGCTGAAATCTGCTAAAATAAAAGACAGTACAGGGCTCCCTCACTGGTATTTGTGTGAATTAGCATTGTTGTTTATATTTATATTTGTGTAGAGGTGGGCTGGTGACCGGGTGCATGATACCCCTGTTTATTAATTGTAAAAGGAAATTGCCAAGTGGGCACTTACTCCCGAGACCAGATAACCATTAAACACCTCGAATTTTATTTTTATTATGGTATAGATGAATGTGTAACCTGAGAAAGGAGCGCTGTATTTTTCTAACGCACTCAAACTTATATATCGGTCACGATGTTAGGAACTATTTATAACTTACCCATGTAAGGCTTTGTTTTAATGAGTGTTTTTTTGTGTCAGTTTGTTTAAGTAGAATTATTTGCCTGCGATCTAATTTATATATATATATATATATATATTTCATTGTAAGTTTCCGTATGTATTTTGTACTTTAGTAGTCACTAAACAATGGTGTACGTGTAAATTCCTTGTCTATTTTCTTTTGTCCTTGCATTTACCTTATTATCACCTGTGCAATTTTACTGTTGTTGTATTTTATATGTACCGTAATTTGCTTTATTGTTTTATGGCTTATTTACTTAAAGACCGGCATGATTGGTTTTAAAGGGCCACATGTTTGGTATTATGGTTTTTATTTGGATTATTTATGACACAATTGTAGGTGTGACTACATGGGTTTTTTTATTATTGTGTTTCTGTGTAACGGAACTGCTTTTTATTCATTTTCTCTTAATGTTATAATTTTGTACGTACTTTAACCCGATTTAATGGTGTTTTGTTATATATTTAACCCTTTCATTGTTTTTCTTGTGTTATTTGATTTATTAATGTACTTGTGCAATTACTTATTTATGAATAAAGTGGGTTTTATTGGCGGATCTTTCCCACAATAGCACATTGGGCTGAACCACCATTGCGCAAAGATCGTTGATTTTAATTTGAGTAGTTTCGTTTTCTTTCCTGCCCCACCTGAATGTTATTTTTGAAGATACTACAAAAACTGGCAACGATGGGGTAATTTTTTTATGAAATTTTCTTAGATTAATTACCCTTTAAAACTTTACTTTTGGAAGTAGAAGTCTATCTTCGGTAATAAAAAAGATAGCCTATGTCAGGTTTTAAAAAAATAATCCTGTGTTATTAAATATATAAATAAATATTCATTAATAAATACAGTAAATAATTTCGATAATTAATAGATTTATATTGTAATATTTGTATATTATGAAATATGCGAAGGGAATGATGGGTCTATTGTAACGTCATGTATCAGTAATTGTTTTTGATTGGCTAGCGGTGCTTGGTTTCGACCGTTTAGTATATCTAACCGTGAACCATACCAACAAACCTTGATGGATCTGTGTCACTAACGGTTGTATAATAAGTTACTTATACAGATAGGTAGGTAAAATAAAGTACTTAGCTATGAAGGAGAAAATCGTGTAATTATATAAATTGTAACGAAATTTACACATTTCAACACTAATTGCAGCTGTCATTCTCAGTATGAAACGTTTCACATTAAAATCCCGAAAAAAAGGAATCATTTAGATGATTATAAAATTACATATTTGTATGGGTTTGATCTTTTACAGGTTTTTGTTGCAGGTCTGGCTCAGTTATACCTCCTCATGACTACTTTTACATTAAATTTTATATTGTATTTGATGTTGCGGTTTATCATATTGGTAGGTGTAACCGGAGTCATTTGGTTTAAAGATTTGAACATGTATTTATCATGTTCATTATATTTCTGTAAAAAATAATATACTTTATATGCGCCTGTAACTTTATTTTCGTCAGTGTTTCTGGCCTAGGCCTACAAAACGTTAAAATTTTTAGATTGGAACCACTGGATTTCCAAACATACTTATTTGTATTACAAGGCCAGAAAATAGGTGTTTACGAGTAAACCAATTTTTTGGCAGACTAATACACAAGATTTTTTGTGCCGACGTCATATTGTCATTAAAATCAATAAACAAAATTGTACTTTTTAAATTTTCATACCTGTTGAAATTAAGTTGGCGGTGGTCACAACTGACTAACCAACGACGATTAACCAAGAATAGACCCAGCATTCCTTATCATTTTATAAAGAATTGTTTTGTTCCAACATAACATAGGTTCCTGGCAGCGACATAGGGACTATGGATATTAATAACAATGTAACCAAACAATTAAAAATAACGCTTAAATCATGTATTTTTTTATTAAAAAGTTGTGAAACGGTATTTGCGCTTCAGATTAATAAGCAGTATAGGGGTCTTTGCAAATAATTAGTGTTACATCTATAGTTTGTTTACTTACCGATGAATGTAAGGTTACAACTTAAATAGTCGATTTTTCTACATACTACGCATTGTATCATAATTATAAAACGTAAGTTATACTTATTTTCACTATAAACAACAAATAACAACGTTACACTTATCTAAACCTTCGAGAAAACACTGCAATATTAATTAGTAAAATAAAATATCAACTATGATGGCAGAGACGTCTTCTGGCAGTTTGCTATTATTTTGGGACACGTAAACTAATATAATTCTTGGTTAATTATTTATTACTCGAATTTTGTAGGTACCGTACCAATTTCTTGACTTTATAATAATTTATAGATGTAATTTGTAGTTTATAAGAAACTAATACGGACGTAATAACGGATACGTACACGGTAAAGCGATTAGGCTTTGTATTATGTGGAATGTTCTATCAGTTCTCTCACTACAACGAATACCAACTGTAATTTAGTATTATTTTTGCCGGCCTAGACCGGAAAACGCATAGTTTCCGGACTCATTTGCGGTCTGCAGAAGCCCTATTACAGAACGAATGCACAAACAGAATATTTAACAGCTGTCATACATATTGAATGATATAGGAATAATGTCTGATTCTTTAAATTTCCAATTAGGGTTGACCATGACCACTTCACAGTTTCGTTACATACTTCAAACACAACAAGAAAATTACCATTGCGCAAGTGACTTTGTGAATGACATTTTTAATGAAAACAATTGTACAAGTTAATTTAATTAATAAGTTATGATAAATAGTTTAATAGTTGTTACCTGCCAATAAACAATTTAAATTTTTAATTGTAATGTCAGTTGTGTCAAAAGTACTGCCTTAACGTCCATAGGATTATTCTAATTGACAGGAATTAAGGAATCCCATATTACATATTAGTGCTATTTGACGTTGATGTTCACTACTGCCAACATTTAAGTTATGGTGGCAAATGTGATGACGTAAGGGAAAAATATATGTTTAATGAACTGATAACGTGAATACAAAAAATTTTGTATATCACGTACAACAACTATTTTTTCCAGTATTCGCAGTCCCATACTCTCTAAACTATGGTCTATGGCCTAGTGATACAAATAACTTCGGTAAGAGTGAGCAGCTGAAAGCTACAAAAGTACCGTTACAAGCCAACCATAATTGATCGTTTGTTATACGATAAATACTTCTTAGAGCACTGTCGCGCATATACAGTTCCTGTGGTTGTTACCTAGCAGCTACGTTAAAACTACAAAATCAAAAATCGATATTAAAAATGTTGCAAAGGTGCCACCTGTCTTTAAATTTTTAAAAATAGTAGTGTCATTAACCAGATCTAATCGTCCGCATATTAACTAGTTTGGAAAATGCTTTCACTTCCTATATAAAGTAAAATCTTAAAACTTCTTGATCTGCTGATGTTGAGCTTCATTTCCATATCGCATAGTCGTAAGTTGTTTTGTTAAAGCAGTAGCTAGAGCGGATTCATCTGCTGTTGTATTTTGGTCAGGAATCCTCTTTAAAACCTGCTGCTTATTCAAAGGATAAATTCCGCATGCACGGAACCCTAATTTTATTATTTCTTCTTGATTATGTTCCATATCATCCAGAGTCTCTTCTATGAGACCCGGAAATTGAGCTTTTGGAATGCTTCCCTGGTGCGATAATTTCCACTTCAGTAATGTTTTCATCAATGCAGCTTTTAATGCCGAAAGAAAGATACATCAAAGGCGTGTTGCGTTAGCAGGCAAAAGGACGAATTTAATGTTGTGTTCTTGACATTTCTTGATATCATTTGGAGCAAGATGGCTGGAAAGGTTGTCGCCAATCATAGCTTTGGGTCCTGGTCCTAAAGTTTTGAAATATGGTAGTATTACAGTCGTAAACCAGTCATCAAACAATTTTTCATCCAGCCAGCCTTATTTGGTTCGATTGTATCGTGCGTTCTCTCCAAGTGTCGTATAAATGTTCAGCTTTATATATAACGTACGGAGGTAATAATTTGTCACTAGCAGTACAAGCTATAGCAATAGAAGTACTCATTTTCGACGTGTCTAAACACCGTTCTGCATGTTTCGACCCTTTTTTACCAACGCTTTAGAACGGCCAGGATCATCGGTTAAATTACTTTCGTCATAGTTCGTAATGGCGTTTGGCCCAATACTCTCAAGTTCATTTTTTAAATTTTGAAAATATTCTGTAATCATTTCAGAAGACACTCTGGCTCGATTTCTTTTGATGTTTTCTCCAAAACGATTTGATAATTCTGGATGTCTGTCGCGAAAATGATACACCCAGTCCTTCCCAGGTTTGGTTTGTTTAAAGCGACTCTCTCTTCTACCATATTCCTCAAGATAAGAATATATTACGCATTGTAAATCTTGGGTCGTAAGAAGAAACCCCTATTTAGCAGCCACAAACAATCCTTCCAAAATCAAATCCTCCTCATATGTTGCTAGAACTGTCGGGCGGCCAACAGCTTTCATATTTTTATTGGCTACTTTTCGAGATAACGTAGCCAATGATATCTTGTATTTTTTGGAGGCCTGTCGCATAGAAATAGTTTTACTTTTTATTTCTTCTACTGCTGCCGCTAGATTTTCCAAGAATATTTGGCATACGTTCTTCCTGTAAGATTTTTTTTATGGTGTATTGGTATTTTTTTGTAAAGAAATACTACATTTGGATAATAAAAAAACATTTCTGAAAACTGGAAAACTTGGAACGCGTGTTCCATGTTTTCGTGCAATTTTGTCTAGTATACAAATTAGGGAATATATAAAAGTTTTGGCAACACAGCTTGGAATTTCGGAAATGTACCGATTGTTTCTCAATGATAATAAATAAGATACATAACCTACAAAATATCGTGCTAATTGACGAAACGTGAATAGATGTTTTAAGAGAAGTTTTTCAATGTTAGTTTTCTGTATTAACGTTACCTTTTAGTTTATGCTCGGTGAACACACAAAAAAATTTTATTAGATGTTTGTCAGAATGGTGTAGCTCAGATGGTTTTCTAGGAAATCTGTTTTTGCCCTATTTGTGATGCATTCAGTAACCTATAGGAAACAAACATATTTTTAAATTCCAACAATAAACGTGAAAAATTATTGAAATTCTTTAAATAAGGTGGATATTTAAACTAGTTTCTCATGAATGAAAAACCATGAACAAGAACGGCATCTGTGAATAGAATGTATTTGGTCATAAAACACCTAGACGTTGAGGGTGGCACTTGGCTTGGCTTGAAACATGACGGTATATTGTTTAAGTTTACAACTAACCGTAAACAAGGGTCACATCCTCGTATTTCAAGCATTTTAAGAAATACATGGTGAAAGTAAATTTATTCTGAAATCATAATCTGAAACATCATTACAAAATTTAATTCTTACAATTTTTAATTTGACCGATTTTGCATAACACTCTAGGGGGGACAATGCCCCTTTTGTCCACCCTTGACTACGGCCCTATATTCTATGATAAAATCCTTGTTGAATATCAATCATGGAATAGACATTAGTAAATATTCGAAACAAAATTAGGGATCTTTGAATACGTTCGTTAGTGAGGTCCAGCAGTGGTTTCAATTTTGAAAAAGCTTTGTAATCTAATGTTGTAAATAGTGTAAAATGTAATAATAAATAAATTGGGTGTTAAATGTTCGCAAAACAAATCGAGATACAACCCGTTCACCGCTAATAATACCTTTGTCCCAGTCGGTAGTTTAAAATGGGCCGATTCATGCTTTTGTTTTGCTTAATTACCACAATTTATGCTGTTATTTCCACTTAACATACAATAGGAAAAAAAACTGCAATGTAACACTAATAAAAATGATCTCGGACGCCAAGTTATTTTTTAATTATGCTCGGAATAACTAAACCGAGGTTTACAATAAAAATTTTATCAAAATGTAAAAAAAATAAAAATATACAGACTATGTTTATTAACAGTTAAATTTAGAATTATATAAAATATATCTTAAAAACTAATTGTAATAGCCTTAAATTACTAAATTATGGATATAAATACCTGTTCGTAAAATTTTTGTACACAAACTTTCTAATAACCTCTGGTATCTAAACGATTACGGAAATATAAACCAAGGGTGATGTCATCTTTGCACCAATATTGCGCAATATCTCGAAATAACAATGCTGTTCGTTGTAAACTTCACCAAAATGGAATTTTACTTCTCATAAATTTTTCTTCAAGAAATTTGAACAATCCGATGTTTATTGCAATCTCTTGAAAGCTCAGATAAATTGGGATCTACATTTAGATCTGCATTAAAAGCAAAACGTAATCATAACATGAAAGCGTACGTAAAAGTAGGATTAAAGTATCAAAATAAAAAAAATGAAAGTGCCTGCAAAAAGCAAATGTTTTAATTTTAATATAAAACCAGTTAAATATTTCTTACCATTAAATCAATGGCACTTTTCACAAAATTTAGGTGGAAACCCAAAAATGGCTTCCTGCATCAGACAGCGTACCACCAGAAATGAAAAAATGGACGATTAGGTAGTTGGATGATGACGCGTTGCGCGAAAATATGAGCAGAAAAAAAAATAATTTAAAGAAGTGGGAGTATGAACTCCTAAGAAGATATGCACTTAAGTTACACCAAAATGCAAATTAAGTTGCCTACCACATACCTATAATTCAATAATTAAAAACTTTTTTCTTATATTTACAACTAAATGAACGAAGAACATAAATTACGGTATATTTTAATACAACTCAAAATGGGTTGTTACAGCTTCATTTAGTAATTTTAATTTTCATTTAACAAAATAAAAATATCCACTAATATTTAAATTAAAGACTTGTATTGACGCATCGTACTCCGTGCGCGGAGCATGGGTGGCACTGTTTTGATATGAGTTCGTCTGTCGGTGCTTCTGCTGAATGTCATGTTTACTGATGTTTAAAGAAAAAATACATTGAACAGTTAGCATTCGTGTTTATTTGAACAAAAAAAATGGATGAAACGAAAACATCGAAATACTCAATATGGCATCAGAATTTTAAATTAAAATAAAATTTACACAATAATTATTGTGTAAATGTAAACTATTATTATTATACGTTTTTGTTATGAACGAGTAATTTAAAAAATAAATATATAAATAAAAATCATTATTAATTTTATTAAATACATAAATAAAAAGTTTACATCGAGCAGGTTTGAACCTACGACCTGTACTTTGCTAGAGTACCACGCTAACCAACTGCGCTATGGAGATACAAGCCCCAATCGATGTAAATTAAATAAACGATTATTGTTTACATTTTTCCTTTAGTCGCAGGGAAAACAAAAATACAAACAAATTCCTTCATTCCGTTATCTTACTGTCTTCCCCACCACAAAGTTATTTAGGGCCGGTTTTTCCATGTAATACATTTATTCCCCGTATAATAAACGCCGAACCACGGCGGCGCTTCATACATCTACGCAAACGCTTTGGATATATAAATAAGCAAAGCCAAAAGGGATAGCCTAAGCTCAGCATCTTGCATCCCTAAGGTTGGCCCAACCAAAAATAATATGGGTAAGTACACAGAAATTCAAAGATGCACTTACTTTACTGTAATTGCAAAATGAATACTTATGTTTCACAGATCAAAACACTTTGAATAAAACATACTTTTTAAATGATCTCTTTTGTTTCTGTTTAATAAAAGGAGTAAGTCAATACAACAGACTGAACATCGCCGTATGACATCCTGTTTTTATTTTTGTAGTGTCTTCCCTAACCTTAACTTTTCGACGCAATGTTTCGGCTTGCAAGTTCTTTTATGTCAAATTTTTTTTCAAATAACGTCGGAGATTGCTGCAGGTTGTTTGTCTCGTTGTTTTTCCTTTCCATCGGGCTCCTTAGTTAAAACCCTGGCCAAAACAAGTGGGATTGGAAACTCTGTTGGCTCACTTCTGCCAGTGGAATTCGAATATTTTCAAAATAATTACTTTGATTTTTTAGAGGTTTTCACCAGTTGTTGTTCTCCCACTTGCAGTTAGATTAACGGTCATATCACTGGTCTTCGGTTTCTGTCCTGGAATTCCAATATCTGTAGAAATAAATTATTTACTCATTTCCATTTAGAAATACGTACCTCGGTTACTTGGGACCAACTTATCCATTGAGCCTTGAGTGTCATACTTTCTATTATTTGGGTTCGGTTCTTGAATTCTCTTAATTTTCATGTGATAGGTTACAGTTCTACATTTTTTCTTGTGCTCTCCTTGGTCTACCTTTTCGGTCAACCAGATAACAATAAACGGTGCGTTTTATTTACACAATAAACTGATTTTACTCAAAAGTATTTTGTACTAGCATTACCGGACACTTGCGCCACGCACTTAGCAACCCCCTTCGAACAACTGAGGCCACTCTCATTGGTTAATTGGCTCTACCACTTAGGCCATTATCAATATCATTTTAAAAACTACTGTCAATTAGTAGGATATCTATATCAAACCTGATTTCTTCATTAGCACAGTTTGCTACTCTACCCATGTCACTTGATCTGCATCTTCATATATATATATATATATATATATATATATATATATATATATATATATATATATATATATATACACACACAACTTAAAGGTTGACCGTTTTCTAACATCTCAAATGTTTCTTCCGTCATTGATCTTCAATGCCCCCGTATCTGAAAAATTACCTCAACAAGCGATTACACATTCTCGTTTAGTGTGGAATTTAAATGAATGAATGAATTACAATTTTTCAGTTGTTTATAAGTTGTGTACAGAGATTTTACTCTAACTTCTGTTTCTCTTCAACTTTTAAGTTGATTTTTGATACGTTTAATATAATCCACTGATGACCGTCAAAACAGTGAAGACAGAATTCTCCGGTTTATTTTTCCATTTTCAACCGTCTTCCTCCATCCTGCCTTCAGTGGCTTAAATACACTTACATCTGCAGGTTACAAGATGGCTTAAATACACTTACATCTGCAGGTTACAAGATGGATGTTGGGCGACAAAGCGTATAAAATCATTATACGTTCTTCGCAGAATGAACTTAATTCTAGGGTTAGATGTGATTTATCACCATCGACCAGAAGTAACACAAGTCGCTTAATGTTTTGTTCTAACCTTGTATCTAGATCATTTGTGACGTACTCGTAGAGAACTTCGGGCGGTATCTAACTGGTGCTTTAATTTCCACTCTTTAGGCAGTACACTGGATATAACTACTGCAAGTGTTAGCACATAGGGAAATACCACCACCGGGTTGAGCGTTTTTCATTGGCCAAAAATTCTATCAGAACAAATATATTTTCCCTTTCATTTATTTGACTGAACAGTATCTATAGAGATTTCTTCACCATCTGGCTGTAGTAACTTTTCCCATTTTTGGTCACAATGAGAAATTCCTTTCATCTCTAGTATTCGAGATGGAACTTCTAATTTGTCAACAGCACTAACAGTCGTTAAATAGTTCTCAAGTTTCCCAAACATTTTATTCTAAATTGTTTTGTAATCATTGCACGTGCGTTTGTCTATCATAGTAACAATGATTTGTGTCTCACCTAATATTCTGTATCATTTTTCGGCAGGGCGGTTATCCGAAAATGGTATTTTCCTGTTTTCTTTCGGAATTATATTTTGTACCGAATCTTGCAAACTACTTTTTGCCTGTAATTGTAATAGCTATTTGACCAGGTGCCTTTTCTCCTATGAAGTTAATACAGCCGAGGACACCATTTATGTCATTATTCTACTATGGTTCCATGGAACCATATCTTGTAAAGTTATAACACACGCAGTTTTTGGTTATTAAATCTTTCACAGATATAGAAATACCAACGTAAAGAACCTTAAACTTATGGATTAATTGTGTTCTATGGAAATGTTTTGATACGACGTGTAGTTTAGCGGCAAAAAATTTCAAAGGTGCAATTTAAGTGTTCACATTTCTTCAACGTCTGAATAACGATTAACCTTATAAGAAAATGTGAAAACATTTTTTAAAGACAATTTTATTTTACATAACTTCAATATAAAATTTCTTAATATAAAGCAAAATAAGTCGAAAAATTAATTAAATAAGATGCTCAAACTATATTATCGATATTTAATAGAAGCGGATGGCTTTGGAATTTTTTAGTTAGCGTTTAGATGTCTATTAACCTGTATCTGACAACAAATTTTAAACGTCCATTTGACACAGCTTATTGTTTTTACAATGTTGCCTATTTTCGTTATGAACGTATTAAAAAATAAGTTGCATAATTATCCTAAAAGAATATCATTAACATTATCCCTTTTCTTTTAATTTCCAATTTGTAGGTTGAAAGGTCTTGTGTTATTCAACACCACCTATTCTTAGTATGAATTTTGACCTATTGTATATAAAATGTCAAGTATATCTGAATTCTAGAACAATCATATACAGGGTGGATACTCTAAGTGGAATAAATTCTGTAACTCAAAGCACAGTATAAAGTGTTTATACTGTGCTCAAAGGGGTGAAGTCCGGGACAAAATCATGATAGGCATTCTTTATAATTGTCTCCAATCTGGCGGTTACAGTTTCTCTATATATCCACCCCCGGGGATGAAGCCACCCCTAACTTTTTTTTTTCAAATGTAAGGGTAGGTGATCAAGTGATACACCGTGTGAAAGTTTGTATTAAGAGGAATACAACACAGTGTTTATTTTCTCGGGTATTTGAAAAATAAAGTGAAAAAACCTAAATGAACAACTTTCTCTGGCTCAATGATATCTTATTGTTGAAGGAAAAATCTTTATCTTGTGTTTCTCACTAAATGCTTTTTAATTTCGACAATGCTTCAATGGTCGGTAGATAAAAATGTGCCGTATTGATAACGTGCATTTATTATCTCAGCAAACCAGGTCTTATCGGTGATGAAAAGCGCTCTTGATCTTCTGTGTTTTAGTCCCCATTTTAGTTACCCGCTTGATTTGTTAGCGTCCACGTTAGTAAATTACAATATTGTCTGTTCCTTGTATTTTTCTTTGCTCGTTTATTTAAGTAAATAATTCCTCTAGTGTAGTTTTCACATCGTAGTAAATTATTTAGCATTGCTTATTTAACGGAATCCCTTCGCATTGAGATATTGATGATCGGATATGGTGACCGAAGTCGCGCTCAAGCTGAGGTAGCTGAATTATTTCAAGCAAATCATCCCGGTTTACCGCCGCTTTCTCAAGACATAATTAGCAAAATAGAAAGGCGCTATAGCGAATTGGGTCAGGAATCTGCCAGGACAAAGTATAGAAGTAGTTGGCGAAAATACAAAGCTGAACGTTTTGTTGGCTATTCAAGGAAACCCCATCATTTCGGCACTGCAATTAGCGCGCGATAATGAGGTCAGTCTTAAAGGTTTTAAAACTGCACAGATGCACCCTTACAAGATGCAAAAGCTACAAGAATTGACTGATGAAGATCCAGACCGACGAATTGAGTTTTGTGAACGAATGATGGACTTCATTGACCATGGTCACATACAGTTGGAATTGATTCTCTTTTTGGATGAATGTACTTTCTCTTTGCATGGTGAAGTGAATCATCACAATTGTCATTGGTCTGACCACAACCCCCATTGGATGCGGGAAACTCACACGCAATATCCACAAAAATTAAACGTATGTGCTGGGATAATTGGAGATCAAGTGGTAGAGTCATTTTTTCTGAATGGTAATCTTGGTGGGCAGTTATATCTTTCTATGCTTATGGATGACTTGCTCCCAAATTTAAGGGGTCTATTTCCAAATAACAATCCAAATGACTTGAATGAAAGAATTTAGTTTCAGCAAGATGGCGCTTCACCGCACTATGCATTGCCAGTACTGAACTATTTAAATCAAATTTTTCCAAATAGATGGATTGGTCAAAGAAGTGCACTTGAATGGCCACCACGATCCCCCGATCTTAATCCCCTTAACTTTTTTTTATAGGTATATTTGAAGAGTAAGGTTTATGCTATCCCTTCAGGATCTGAGGGACAGAATTACTGCAGAAATCAGAAAAATTCCACAAGACATGTTTCAAAACGTGAGAAATGGTTTTTATCCCCAATTGGTTCTTTGTCAAGAAACAAATGAACACTATTTTGAACATCTTTAAAGTTATGAGTACCCCATAAGAAAAGATTTTTTTGCAGAGAAGTCATTAAGTTGTAGTTTAGTTTAAGAAAGTTCCCAAATGAAACTTCTTTTGCTAAGAGTGTTTATTTATTTATTTTTGATTTTTTTTGTTCAACAAAATGTTTAAAATTTTGAGAAAATAAATACTGCATTGTATCCCTCTTAATACAAGTTTTCACACGGTGTATCATTTGACCTACCAATCATTTGAAAAAAAAAGATAAGGGTGGCTTCACCCCCAGGGGTGGATATATGGAGAAACTGCAACCTCCAGATTGAGGGCTGGATACAATTATAAAGAATGCCTATCATGATTTTTCTCCCGGACCTCACCTCTTTGAGTTACAGAATTTATTCCACTAAAGAGTATCCATGGTTTTTATCCCCAATTGGTTCTTTGTCAAGAAACAAATGAACACTATTTTGAACATCTTTAAAGTTATGAGTACCCCATAAGAAAAGATTTTTTTGCATAGAAGTCATTAAATTGTAGTTTAGTTTAAGAAAGTTCCCAAATGAAACTTCTTTTGCTAAGAGTGTTTATTTATTTATTTTTGATTTTTTTTGTTCAACAAAATGTTTAAAATTTTGAGAAAATAAATACTGCATTGTATTCCTCTTAATACAAGTTTTCACACAGTGTATCATTTGACCTACCATTCATTTGAAAAAAAAAGATAAGGGTGGCTTCACCCCCAGGGGTGGATATATGGAGAAACTGCAACCCCCAGATTGAGGGCTGGACACAATTATAAAGAATGCCTATCATGATTTTTCTCCCGGACTTCACCTCTTTGAGTTACAGAATTTATTCCACTAAAGAGTATCCACCCTATATGTTAATTTAGTTTGTAACATAGAATAGAATGTTTGTACAGTACAGTACAGTAAACAATTTCTATACTCGTAGGGAAACATTTAAAAAGTTTTTTTATTAGATTCATCTTGTGCTTAATTCATGCTTCATTGATGTCAAATTTAATTCGCTTTTTGTTCTAAACTGATTTCGTATAAAACAAATGTAAACTGAATCGCAACAGTATCAATCCAAATTACCAATGTTCCTTTTTATTTTAAATAATCCTTTCAAATAAAAATTTTTTCACATGCACACACACACGCATAGAGTATACCATTTCATAATTACAATTAAAATTTCTTAAAACTAAATTACATAAAATTACACATCAACTTCATTAAAAGTAACATTATGAGCAGTTTTTAAATGCTGTTTAATATACGATTTATCAATAAATCGTTTATCACAAATATGACAAGAAAACGGTCGTTCTCCAGTATGAGTTCTTATATGTTTTTGTAATTTATTATTAGCAAAGTATGACTTGGGACAAATATGACAGAAATACTTTTTAATTCGCTCTGGAATTTTAGCATTGCCAATTCCATGGGTTTTTGTCATATGTATATCTAAAGATTTTTGGTATTTATATTCCAGACTACACAAATTACACTTAAATAATCTAACATTAGAATGTGACTTAATATGTCTTAATAAAACTGAACGATTTACACACTTATGATTACATAAATGACAGGCAAAATTACGTTCACCTGTATGGGTTTTTATATGAGCATCGAGATTTGTTTTTAATGGAAATCGGCGATTGCAGTATGTACACACATACTTCCATGCACTTCGATCTTGATGAACACATAATTTATGCTTGTGTAAATCAGAGGAAGTGTTAAAAGCTTTTGGACATTTATCACATTTATATGCACGTTTATTCTGGTGTATTTTTTCATGGTGATATAAATCACTACCCGTTATAAATCCTTTCCCACAGAATGAACATATATGAGGCCTTTCACCAGAGTGGTATCTCTTATGAGCATTTAAATACACAGGACTCGCAAATCGCTGTTGACAAATTTCACACTGGTAATTCTTTTCAGTAGCGTGAACATTACGTATATGACGTTTAGCTAGGTACCGAGTATTAAAATTCATTCCACAAATAGAGCAAGTGTTAGAAAGTGTATCCAGCCTTTTCCTTCCACGTTTAGGTACATCTTTCTTAATAGCTGCTGTTTCACCTGAAAAAATCTTAAGTTAAGCTGAATTCTAGGGAATCCATATTTACATATCGATAATTGTTAAGGTTTGCTTGTGTACACATTGAGTGTTTATAATTACAGATATGCAAATATAGACCGCTCAATCTTACTAACTACCTTCAAGATATTTGTTTCCTGATAAGCTTTCAGATTTAGAACTATAGTTACAATTTTTTGAGTGTATAATGAGGGAATTTTCTGTAGTAAATGACTGTGAGCATTTATTACAATTAATTAACTTGCGTTCTGTACAGTTTTCCTTGTGTACCTTCTTGCAAAAAATACATTCCTGTCCTGCATTTTTGTGTTTCCTACGAATATGAGCAACCAGCAATAATTTTTGTGAAAATTGGATTCCACAATAAAAACAAATGAATTCGTCTTTTACACATTTAAAATTACACTCCTCACTTTGTGATGACACAAGCTCTGTACGTTTACAAAATTTAGTTTCGTCATTTTCATATTTAGGTAACTCATAATAAGCTGGTATTGTTAAATTAGCTTGATTTAATGTATCGTAACATTTACCGCCACAGTAACATAATATTTGGGTATAATTTTCTTGCAATTTGTGTTTTGCAAATGACCCTAAGCAAAGATCTCTGAATGCATATGCAGTTTCCAGTTGTGATATGCAATTTTTACAAATCTGATATTCTTCAATCCAATCCTTAAATTGAGTAGTATTAATGGATATTATTTAAAAATGTTATATTATAATATTTACAACTTCAGGAACGCAAGAGCTTAATTTATAGCTCCATTTCAGATTATTTGCGTCAGTTTCTGATATATTTATTAAATTAAAGTTTTCTTTAATACATATAATACATTTTTGTGTTACATTCATCTTATACTATTTCATTTTTAAGGTTAGGTTTTAACAGTATTGCCAGTCACAAAGCACTTTGTGTTGCCAGTCAAAGTATTTTTGTGTAACAAAACGTTATATATATATATATATATATATATATATATATATATATATATATATATATATATATATATATATATATATATATATATATATATATATATATATATATATATATATATATATATATATATATATAAAAAGGATTTTAATCATTTATTATAAGTAATACTATTTTGAGATTTAAAACTAATGAATGTTTTCTGTAGTATGGTCGGGCGTTATTGGAAATGGAAAAATCGCTCTAGATCAAATCGGATCAATCACAATTAATCAAAGCAATTAGCCATAGCAGTCAAATCAATCAATCTTGATCAAATGAAACAAGAAGCTGAGCTAACAATTCTTCATAACCTTGTGGTAACGATTCTCCCATTGTATATACCTAGCTCCTATGAGCGACCGCTTACTTTAAAGGTAAGGTACGCTTCCTAAACGTGAGAACACAGGCGTGGGAAAACAGTCGGTCATCCGCAAATCAATCTCAATCAATCAAATCATAACTTACAGCTTGCAAAAATCAGCTTACAATTCAAAATTACAGGTCTGGCGTAACTTACAGCTCATTAAAATCGATCACAATTCAAAAATACATGAGATAGCCTTCAACATTACTGTCAATATACGGACACCAATTTAGCATTACCACTATTAGCGCATACAGTGCTAAAAATACGTTTCACAGTTAAACTGATATAAACACCTATGCAATAAAGGTTATAACCAAACTCGAAATCAGATCACTGTGTTATTTTACATACAAGGAATGCCTTATTGTAAATACCGCCGCCAAAAGGGCCCTAGATTTATAAGCAAGCCTGAACACACAATTTCGTTTTCAAAAATGGATAAATGACCGAGGGCAAATAAACAAGCTAACCTCCATTCTCAATTTTGATAATATACGCATGATTTGAAACTAATACCGATTTCATTTCGTAAGGCAGCTATAGGACTCTATGTTTTATTTTACACTACGCTTATCACTATCATTTGACAGTCATAATAATAATAATAATATCACCCAAATTCGGAAATACCTCTGACTAAAAAGACCCTAGATTTTATAAACAGTTTTGAACGCACTATTTCGTTTTGAAATCGTCAAACTCCTCAGGGGTAAACAAACTAGTTGACTTTCATTTACAATTTTGGTAATACACATGTGATTTGAAACTAACAACGGTTTCATTGCGTAAGACAACTACTAACAGGCCTCTGTTTTTATTTTACCCAACGCATTATCATTAGCCAACCATAATAACAATAAGGTCAATCAAATTAGCGTGTAACACTATTGTTGAGTTTTGCATACAGTGATAAAAATACGTTTTACAACTAAAGAAGTAAAAAAAATAGCTACACAACAAGTATAACCAAACTTGAAATCAGGGGTCTGGCAATTAGATAAAGTAAACAAAATATATGTTAGGGTTAAAATAAAAAACGATCACTTACCGTGGTTGCTGCTGATAATCGCATTGGAAGACACGGTCACACTCACAGAATACTCAATTTTGGCGCCTTGTTTATAACTGAATAATATAAAAGTACTTAGAGGCCTTCAGTAATTATTAGCATAAAGTAATTATTTTTTGAATTTCTCCAATTATGTAACCTCAACCTTTCACTATTCAAGTACATCTAAAAACCCCAATTAACTAATTACGCGAAAAGTTGGACTGTCCACGAAAATGAAATAAGTTGATGTTCACGTTCTTCGCGCGTGTGATTACACTTATTTTTAAAAGCATACTTATTTGTGACGTCATCTAGTCGTGTATTTTTAAACTAGCGCATGTTTTCTGTAATGGCATTTGATCACGACTATACCTAATAGTATATTTTAAAAGCAGATTGTTTGTTTGCGACGCCGTCTAGTGCTGTATTTTTAAACTAGCGAATGTTTTCTGTAATAGAAGTTGATCGTGCTCGTCTCTCTCGTATCCCCCGTTTCTATCATTTCTCTCCTCTCCCCCTCTCCTTCGTTTCTCACATCTCGCTCGTATCTCCCGTCTCTCTCCCCTCTAGCTTCTCAGGTCTTCCGCCTCTCTTTCGGATTTGCACCGCGTCTTTTTTTGCTCCTAGGCATTTGCCTATTTTCAATGCCTTTTTCGCTTAATTGATTTGTTTGATGGATTGATTTGAACACAGGCACGCACATACACGAACGCTCACACCCCCTATACTATGTACAAGATTAGGTTAGATTAGTATACGCAAAATCTTAGGTTAGATCAATATACCTACAATGCTAGGTTAGATTAATAAACGCACGGTTTCAGGCTAGAGCACTAGAACTAGTGATGTATTTTTAAACTAGAGAGTATTTTCTGTAATAGAAGTCGATCGTGGCCGTCTCACTCGTCTCTCCAGTCTCGCTCTCTCTTTCTCTCTCTCTCCCTCTCTCTCTCCCACTCGGAGTTTTTGTCCTAAAGTGGTTTATTTAGTATAAATACCTGTGGAAGCCTTAACCGAAATATATATATATATATATATATATATATATATATATATATATATATATATATATATATATATATATATATATATATATATATATATATATATATATATATATATATATATATATATATATATATATATATATATATATATATATATATATTGAGATGATTAGATAAGATCAAGACAGGCATTGGAGAGTTTAAGCTGGTAATTTCTATAGAACAATTTGAGATCATTACGATACTTTTACGATGCATTTAATTGATGTAATTTGGTATACGATTGCAAGAAAGTGGATTTGTTTTGGTTAAAACAGGCTTAATAAAATTTGTACAAGTTGGTTCGGTCATAAAAAGCATTGTACTACATAAAAACATGTCAGGAAGGTTAAATAAAGTTATATCTGTAAGAACGATTAAGTTCGTAGTTTTGTTTCATTAAATTACAGTTCACTTAAAGTATTTTGGCATTTGGGTGTTTTACAGGTGTTTAACACACAGTGTAGAGTTATGTTTATATTAGGGACATATTATAAGTAGGTAAAATGCAGGAAAGATGTAAAAATTCGAGAAAGGGTTACAGTACGAACATAATTTAATGATTACTCACAATATAAATTTGAAGTGGATGTGCGACAAACAAAGTGGTGCATAGTAAACATTTAGCACAATATACAGAACAATTTAACATAAAGAAATTGACATGCAAATACATTTTTATGTAAGAATTTTGAAGAAATGTGTTAGACAATATGGTTTGTTAAAGTGACTAAAATTTAAACGATACAAGCAAAGTGAACATTGAAAATGATAAAGACAAATTTTATAAGTTATATGAATAACATTTTGATTAATTTGAACGTTTTAAACGCAAATTATTTGTACATTTAAATTAAGTTAGGTTAAGTTTTAAATTTAAAGTTTTTTTTACAAATTTATAGTTTTTTTGAGTAATATGAGCTTAAAATGATTTGTTAATGAAATTAATAGGAGGTTTTCCTCATTTCCATACAGTAATTTACTTTGTACAAGTCATTTGAACATAAATTTGGTGAAATGGAGTTAACTATACAATTTTCCTATGCTGAACTGAATTTTCCTCTAAATTTAAGATTTTGGACACATAATAAATGTTTTCTATTTCAAATTTTCGTCCAGATCACGAATATGTAGTTAATTTAAGTGTAGAAAGTAAGATTTTTTAGATATAAGCAAATTCAGTTTAGAATAAGTCAATTCGTAAAATTTTTAAGAGAGGTATACCAAGTGTGGTATCAAATTGTGCGGAATTTTGCACAGATTTCATTTCTGTTTTTAAAATTTAAATCAGTAGCTTTATAAGAAAGTTATAGCGTAATTTATAATTTAGTTAAGTTTTCGAATTTATTCTGACCGATCACAGACTTGGTTACATTGTTTGGATTTCTAAAAAAAAATTGAAAATGTAACTAACAGAAGGGTATATAAAGAATTGCTCCTGAGCAGAATCTCTCTCTATTTTCTCGCAATTTCTTCCAGTTGTTTTGCAAAGTTTAAAAAAGTGTAGCGTTTGTGTTAACAAGTAAGTTATATAACCACATTTATTATCGGGAGATTTTAATACAAGTTTAACGAAGAGACGAAAAGTTCCGAAACAATTGTTATTTAAAATTAAGTAAGGTTACCGATAAATTTTCCATGTTCGTAAATTTGATTGCGATTCAAATTTAACAGTTGTTGCGATTTAAGTTTGACGTGTTTAAAAAAAAAGTTCGATTGTTGAAATTTATTTGTGGTTACGTTACCGTAAATAAAATTTATTCATTTTTTCCCAATTGATATTTTATTCCTGCTGCGACATAATAAAAATTGATATTCCATTCCGGATACTAAAAAGAAAAGTGCTATTAGTTTAAAATTACTTTATATTAACCCAAAGTATTGAAACATTTTAAAACAATTAAATAAATATTTAAACTAATAATTTAGTGGTTGTGTGAAACATTTAAGCTATTATCAGCTCGTTATCACTACTATAGCAACCATTAATCCGAGGGAAAGTGTGGAATTATTGGACGTACTGCATGAACACATCTTTTTGCAGACATACCGATGCACATGTGAGTTAATTTTTAATCTTAACCCTGCTATTTATATTCATTATTTGTGTGATTTCCTGCATTTATTATTGTATGTATAGGTGTAAATGTTTATGCAACTGCTGTGTAAACATCTGTAAAACAAGTACAAATTTAGCCTTCTTTCCAAATTTCAATTACAAAGTTAAAATCACATTTTTAGGAAGTCATTATTTAACAAATTTGACAGTTTGGTATTTGAGTTCATTTAATACGTTATTGTACAGATTTTAGTAAGGCTCATTTAATATACAAGACATTTGATATAACGTGGAATCCACATAATAAAGAATCATTTAATAATACCAGCAGTACTTATAAATGCCATTTAATTCAAATCAATTCAAATTATAAAAACATTAAATATACACCAAAGAATAAATTACATTTCCCAACAAATAGAATCCTATCCCCATATGAGATCTGAACTAAGCCGGTGCATAAATAAGTTAAATTACATTTAAATTTAATTCCCTTCAAACAGAATCCTTTCCCCACATAAATAATATATTTATATTGCATTACAATATATATATATATATATATATATATATATATATATATATATATATATATATATATATATATATATATATATAATAGATTCTTTCACAGGCCCAAATCAACTAATCTATTTAGGATGGCTCGTTTTAAATGGAATGCACTGTACATGATTATGAATTCTTTTTAAATAATGGTATTGTTTTGATTAACCTGAGAAAATTACTATTAAACTATGTAACTATGTAAATTATTTAAAACTTGATTTATTGAATCATGATTTAATAAATCAATTTTAATCAATTAGCATACCATAATCGCCTTTATTCTTAATAAAGTGAAATGAGTTATTTGTGATCAGGATGTGGCAGTTCTTTCTTGGACACCTCTGCTCATAAAACGGTGAAAATGTAGTCAAGGTATCGATTCGGAAGTGATACTTTTCCTGGAGGTATAGCCTTTCGTAATAGTGGGAAGTACTGAAACCGATTACCATTAACGCTGTGTAATGAGCGTAATACCTTTGGGTATTACTTGTGTTTAATTCCACCCAGCTACAAGAATAATATTAGGGTTCTTTTACAATCCTTTATAATTTCAAAATTATTGAATGAAATTTTACATTGTTTTGGGAGACGTAAAATTATTACTTTTTTAATCGGATCTGAATGGTTTTAATATGTAAAGATGTCATTCATTAGTTAAATGTTATTTTTTATTACTATCATGGTTCGGTGTGAGTAAATGAACTTTAAATATTTGCCCACAAATTCCTTTTTATCAGGATGTCCCAGCTCACTCAATCGTAAAAGAAATAACCATTGTTATCATCTATCAAAATTGCATTCAATGAATTTATTTAATATTTATGTGATTGATCAATGTATTGAATTTGTTTCCTCCAGTATTCGTATAAGTTTTTTTAATATTCGTAATAGTCAAAAATAATGTTTCTTAACAGCAGTGAAAGGAATATTATCCGTGTGTTGTTATTCGAATACATTCAGAGGGGAATAAAACATAAAGATGTTGTTGTTATTGCACTGTTAAAAAGATCTAACTTGTTTTTCCTTTCGTTAATGCTGATGACGTACGTACTATTACGTACCTAGGCTGGCATTCGGTCGCCTCGCATGGGGTAGTTTGTTGCTCCTTCCATAAAGCAGATCTCCGTTGCTTTGTCTTCTTTTGTTCTCACAATATCTTGTCTACACCTAGGTTGTGGATTAAGACTATTGCAATTTTCTTTTCAACAATTTTACGATTTTGTTGATAATTGCTGGATATATTTATAGTCTTTAATGATCACCTTAATTGCTTATAGTTTTAACTACAAAAAGATTGCGACAACAAGAGCAAATGAACCACAAATCGCAACGCTTCCTTTTTGAACATACATAAATTCGAGTTACTGTTCTTTATATAGTGAGTCCCAGAAGTTATGTCCAAATTGATTTAAAGTTGAAGGGTCTAGTTTTTGGAGAAACGATCTGATACGTCGATTTTTATTTTTGACTGCGGTTTTTTTAGTGGTAAAATTTTGATTATAGGGTGACCCAAAATAAGTTACGACCACCAACTTGATTTTGTCAAATAGTAACACCTGTTTTTTATTCATTTTCTGAATCTGCTTTGAACTCTGAGTAAATCTCATGTACCATGTCCTATACCTAAAGTCAACAGATCTCGAGGAATTTACAATTGAATGTATCAACAATTAAGACCGTATCACGGAAGGCGGTCTTTGTTTTCTGTCAAAAGGAATAATTTATTCAAAAAACATAACAACAAACCAAATCAAATGTTGAAAATGTGTACCATTTGCGGCTTGACAATAGCCCAGGCAATGAATAAACTCTCTTTGCACGTTTTCAACCACTTCTGGAGTTATGACACGCACTTCTCTTCTGATTGTCTCTTTCAAAATCTCCAGATTGTTTGGCCTGTCAACATATACTTTTGATTTGAGATAACCCCACAGAAAGAAATCCAACGGGTTGTGGTCTGTGACCTAGCAGGCCATTCGATGGAGGTCCTTTCCTTCCTGTCCACCTATTAGGAAATGTTTCATCCAAAAATACACGCCCATTGGTGGCATAGTGCGGAGGGGCACCGTCATGCTGGTAAATCAGTTCATCGTCAGGGGGTCTGGATCCAATGGATTCGGAAATAATGCCACTAATGCTGGAATTAAATCAAATTGGAGAAATTCGAGATATGCTCGTCCAGTTAGAGTCTGTTTGAACACAAATGGACCTTTTACTCTTTCCCGCACAATACCACACCGGATTTTCTGTTGTCCAACGTCGATAATTTTGTCTGTTCACATTTCCATTCATCGGAAAAGGTTATGTTTCTTACCAAATTATTATCTAATTGATTTTGCACACGTTCACAGAACTTATTTCGCCTATCGAAATCATCTTCAAATAATCCTTGTACTGGAATTAATTTGGTTGGGTGATATTTGTGCTTTCGAACAATTCTGTGAATAACTGATTTCCCCATGTTTAAATTGGATTTTCTTCCAAGGAGAGCAAAACGTCAAGTTGTTCATATTCATTTCGAGCAGGACGACCAGATTTAGGCATATCCCTAACATGACCAAATTCTCTAAATCTAGCCTCTATTCTACTCACAACTTTTTGACATAGTAGAGGACGATCAGGATGAATTTCATTGAATAATTGAGCAGTTTCTATTTGTGTACGTGTCCTATCACCAAATCCAATCATGCAGAGAGTTCCAATTTTTTCTCGTTTCGTTAACTTCACCGTCTCGGAAAGGACAAATGTTGAAATTCGACGTTAGCAATAAATTGACATACACAACGAAATGAAAACATGTACCTTATTGTTTATGGATCACCTTGGATACGATTATTTTGCAAGTGTTTCATAAAGAGAATATTTTTTTTTCGTAAATATCTCGAAATCTGTTGACTATAGGTATAGGACATGGTACATGAGATTTACTCAGAATTCAAATCAGATACCTAACTTTTGGGCCACCCTATATACAAAATTTTACCACTAAAAAAACCGTAGTCAAAAATAAAAATTGACGTGTCCGAGCGTTTCTTCAAAAACTAGACTCTTGAACTTTAAATGAATTTAGACATA
>JARFJB010002041.1:1377500-1542500 GCA_036346205.1 Vesta saturnalis
TTTATTTTTTCTTGTATTAAAATTCAAAATATTTTATGTAGTTAAAAAGTAACTTTCATTAAACACATTTTCTGAGAACACTTTTAGAATATAGAACCTTTTTAAAGCTTGTATTACGAAATGGACGACTTAAGGGATTAAATTAAAAAAAAAAACAAATTTTTGTTACCATCCAGAAAGATGGACACGATTTTCCATGAATTTACATGGGTGACCAACGTGTAAAAGGGCAATCCAGGGTATCTATAAATAAAAATAACTGGTAGCTAAGTCAGGGGAGTAGGGCGGATCCTCCATAATTTCAAACCCAGTGTTATGAATAGAATTCATAGAAATAAGGCTCTTATAAACTGGGGCGTTGTCTTGATGAAAGAGAGTTCCTCTTCTTTTTTCTTTAACGCAATAACGAAGTGTTGTAACTAATGCTGCATAATAGTGATCAGTGATTGTGTGGCCACGTTCCTAAAAATCTACCAGTAAACTTCCTTCGTCATCCCAAAAAACTGTAGCCATTATCTTGCCCGCTGACGCCAGTACACGAAATTTGGGCGGAGGGGGAGATTCTGGATGACGCCGCTCTATAATTTGTTGTTTGCACTCGGAATCGAAGTGATGAGCCCAAGTTTCATCAACCGTAACATAGCGATCGAGGAAACATTTAGAATCACGGTTAAACCAGGCTAAATCGGCTATTGAAGACGTGACTCTCAAACGCTTTTGTTCGGGTGTCAACATCCGAGGTACCCGTCTTGCTGCACCTTATGAAGCCCTAAATAGTCATTTATTATGGTTCCAATCGTACCATTTGAAAGGTCTGTTATCTCCGGTACACGTCTTGTCTGATTATATCATTCATACGATCAATGATTTCTCGCGTACACCCAGAATGCAGCCGACCAGCACCTTTTGCACGTTCGCAAGTTGTTTTGCCACATTTGAACGCTCGAGATCAATTTTTTATTACTTGATAGGAAGGAGCAGAATCTCCAAGCACGCCAACCATATCAGTAGAAGTGAGGCACCTTACCTTTCACTTTTGACCTTGATCGCTCACGTGGAGGACGTAATTTAACCTTGAGATTGATCTCGGGTTTGATTCTGCGACTTGCCTTGGGGCCTGGCATTGTAATTGGCCTTGGGCTAGCCAAGGTCAGAACGAAAAATGTTCAGTAGTATTCTAATAAAGGACCCTAATGCTAACTTGTAAGACATGTATAGGAACTTTTGTTAGGATCTGCGCCCCCTTGCCGTGTATCCCTTGGCTGAAATTTTGAATTTGCTGGTGACATATATAGCGGTATATTTCTAGGTCTAATTTGGTTTTGTTTGTAGCGCCATTTGCTGGTGTATGGACTAATGAATGTTTTTTTTGTAACAGAGGTGGCTCCACCTAGCGATATATTTTAAAAACACATACATAGGTCCCTAATATGGCAGAAAATTTGAAATGAGGGGTACTAACACTAACTTGTAAGACAGACATAGGACGCTTGAACATGCTCTCTGAACTTAATCCTGTGTTATGGAACATTTATTTTGATTTTAATTATGAGTCATAATTTATCACAAGTCTTTTGTTTTTAATTATGAGTTACAATTAATCAGCATGTTTTATAATCTCTAATAAATATTATTAATGATAATTCATCATTAAAATCTCGACTATCTTCGATTGTAGGTTCATAGCACGACAGATTCTTTTTTTGAAAACTTAACAATCTTTTAAATCGTATATAAAGTAACTATTTTATTTGGAGGGCTAATTTTAAGGAGAACCTAACACTAACTTGCAGGATAGATATAGGGCACTGGAATTCACTCACGAGGCTACAGCAACATCTGATACTTATCACTTATCTTGGTTTTAATTATGAGTCATAATCAAAAGTATCCAGTTATGATTTATAATTAAATTAAATTACACCAACATTTGGAAATGTCTTGTTTATAAGCTGTAATAAAAAAGATAAAGGGTTTTTAATAATAATAATTTATTAAAAACTATAACTGTTTTAATAAGCTGTGTAGTCAAAAGGATCGTGGTTTAGCTTCGGGTTACCGTTAAACCGCAGAGACTGAGTCAATAGCACAGGGATTCATACCCAGCGGTAGTGGTGGTGGTAGACCGCATACCTCGCAGATGCCGTTAGAGTAGTTTCTTCCCATAGTTTGTCAGCACTCTTTACATAAAGAGTTTTCATCGGGTGTGATCTGTACACCGCAGACATAGCAGAAAACCTGCGGTGGTATGTGGGCTTCACATAGTTCCACCCCTGGTGGAAGTGGCATTCCATGCACATAACAATAATAAGACTGACTCTATAACAATTGTATAAATTAATTAATAATGGTCAAAAGTCAAAAGTTCTACTCATATCAGTATGAATTTATTTAGATGTTAAACCTTTCTTTTGCAGGTACTTGATGACAGAAGGAAGCTCACTTTTTTCCATTTCCCAAAATCTTCGTGCAACCAATACTTTCAACTTACAACTTTGACACTATTAAAGCTCGACTAACCAAATTCGGCAGTTTGCTGGTCAATAAAATAACAAAACAAGTGCGGTTACTAGGGGCAACATATTTCAAATACTGTACATACCTCGTATGGCTGACGGTTTATTCCCAACGACGTCTTAGCTTGAGGAAGAAAATTTAAAGTAGTACTTGAAATACCAGCATTAAAAAAGTATTCGTTTTAAAAATGTATATGGTCACTTATACCTTCAAAGTAAACAAAACCAACATGCTTTAATTGGAGTAGCCTACTCTGGTATTTAAAATCAACTGATGCCCTGCTAAGCAAAAATACCTGAGCTATAAGCTTAAATAAAGGAACTAAGCAGAAGTGATGTACCTACTACATGTTTAATAGGTAAAAACGCTGTAGAAGCAATTATGATCAACGGACGGTGGAAGGTAACTTAAGTATTACTAATAGTAGTATAACCATGCCGGTAGTGACCAACTCTGCAGTGTTGCCATGCCTCAAAGTTACCTAGTTCATGGACTTTTAGGAGTGTCATATTAAAATTCTTGTAAACGAAAGGGGAAACTTCCAGCTTCCTTTTCGAAAAAATTAATTATGTGTTTGGTGGTCGAACAGTAGGTGTATACCCAAACCTTCGTGTAACAGCAGCACTTAAAGGATACTTTTCTTATACAACAAGCAAGACCAAATCATTAAACAAAAAATAAGGAACCGCTCAAGGTGGAATTTGGTTAAAAAACTTAGAGAAAAATCATACACCGTCTGCATAATGCACATATTTGGAATAATGAAGAGTTATCGGCAAATAATTGTCCACATGCATCAAGAGTTGATTTTAATTCGATCTAGAACTGCTACTATGGTGACGTTGATGGAACAATCACGTTAAATAAAAAAAAACCACCAGAGCCCTAACTCCGTTCCTATCCTGACCACTCCATTCTTAATGCCACCATGCATATATACGTAATGTATGCTGGGAATCCATGATTGTGGGTGAAGGAGCTTGCAAAGCAACCCGCCCTCCCCCTTGGGAAGAGAATGAAACATGTGGCCTTTTCCTTTTTCTATCCTTTTGCGCATTAATTATGCACAATAAAATTAAATTAATTATTATTAATATCACAATTTTTTGAAATTCTGATGTGATTATTATGTAGAATCTGATGTAGATGGGTTATTTGACTCCTCTGAGTTCAAATCATGTCAATATTTGTAATATACCCAACAACCAGTGAATGAACTTTGGCCTATAACCCTTAAGAGGGCAATTGGTTCTATTTTTAGATTTCATGTCTCTTATCCTTCACCCACTTTTAAAGGTCAATGAACATTAAGGTTTGCAAGAACTGATTCTATTTTTAGATTTCTAATAATTGAAATACGACACCCCCAGCGGTCTATGAACTCTGATCTTGAAATGGTTAATGAACTTTGGGGTTTCTAGAAACTAGTTCTATTTTTAGAATATAAGAATTGTAATATCACAGGCCTAGAGAGGTCAGTAGACTTACGACTCTCTCCCACCGTTTCCACGAACTGATTCTGTTGTTAGATTTCTAACAATTGTTAGACGTGAATAAACTTTGACCTCAAAAAGGTCAATGAACTTTGGTTCTAGCTTTACATTTCTAAGAATCGTAATGTGAACCCCTAAAATTCAATGAACTTTGACCTTTAAGACATCAACTTTGAACTTGACATAATCTCTCACACTTACTGCAATTCCCTATCCATATCTTTCTTTCTTACAAATGCAAATCCCTAGGTGGTCCAGAACCGTTGTAGCTATACGATTGTAACCTTCTCCAACGAACAACACAATCCGTAAGATTTCCGTGATAGAAAAAACTAAATTTGCCCAAACCGAAGTATATTTTAATAAAAGAGTGTGGTTGTGTATCCGTTGTCAAGTTTTCTCTATGTATGTTATGACTTTTTCTGTAAATGTGGGCTGTATTAACCTTAGCTAAAAAGCTTATTCTGTTTAAGGTAAAATATGTTGATTCGTCACAACTGCCGCAAATGTTCTCGGTGTCACAAGTGTCGTAAGAGTTAATTGCCACAAGTGTTATAAACCACACGAGTCACATCGACTATGTTTCAAAGTATTTTGTAAACAATTTGTTCAAAAAATATCAGCATAGGTCACTATGTGGTTTATTCTGAAAAATCTATGGATCTGCCATATTAAAACTATTTATTTACGGACAGATTTCGTTGAAAAAGTGATCATATTGCTGTGATGTGGAAAGTGGTAAATTTTATGAAAGTGTGATTAGATTATTATAATAGGCAAAATTATTCCTAAGATTTCATGTTATTGGTGGCCTTTTTGAATCCGCCGTATTAAAAATATTAATTTATGGTCCATTTGGAATCCACTATATATGGTTTACCGGTAGCTTTCGATTGGTAAGCATAAAAATTTACATATAAAAATGTAAACTTTCTTTTATATTTAACTTAATCTAATCTCCACAGGAAAACTATGGTCATATTTGGATTCTCTGGCCCGAAAAACATAAAGTTACACTAACTTTAACTTCAACACAGTCAACAATGTAAAATACTATCTCACAATCGAAGTTCAAAATGTCCATAACCTATCTTCTCAACACATTTAGTTAATTTGCACCAACAATGTTAATTTATGTGGCTACACTTCATTATAACGCAACTGTGAGTTACTTTTACACTAAATGTTCAGTATTATTCTTCATAATTTCATAAACTATTATATATATATATATATATATATATATATCTTTCTGACATTGTCTTTATCGTAACTTTAATCATACAATTTATTTCATCGACATGTTATCTAATACATACTACTTTCTTTTATTTTACAACTGAAGCAGATTATGCTACCAGAACAAGCTTTACCTTTTCCAAATGAATATGATGAACAATATTAAAGAAAATACATAATTTATATCTTCCGAAGGTGATTGGAAACTATTGATGCGAAATTCTCTTGTAAAACCATGATTAAAACGCAATAATTGTAAATCTTGAATCATTTAGCTCACAATGTTTTGTACAACTACATATGTACTCAGTTATGTTATTATGAACGTGTGTCACTTGCGATCTTACATATACGTTTATCTAATTTCATCACACTAACTCTAATCTTATTATGAACTTTATTTCTTTATAAACATCATATTTAACACTCAAACATATCATCTCAATATATATATATATATATATATATATATATATATATATATATATATACGTAACTAGAGGAGTACATACAGTTCAAGTGTGAATCGATTGTGACTTGCCTCCTCGATACCTCAGATGGAAGAGCCCCACTCTAGTAAAGTGGAGGTCGTGGGTTCAAGTCTCACTCTTTTACTGCATGTACTTTAAAACTTAAGTTGTTGGTGTAAAATCACAAATACTGATTATTTAAGCAGAATAAGAGATTAAAAATACATAATATTCTTGGATTATTCATTGAATTATATTGTAAAATAACGAGTACTTACTTCAAAATGGCGGAACATTGAAATCAACAAAAACTCCGCCTAAACCGATATTTTGAATACAAAAGACAATTTGTGATACATCATTGGAGTGGGAATATAGAGAGATATCGTTCTATGAAAAAAGATTGGTAGGTTCCTATTTAAAATAAGAAAAATAAGGCCATTATGGTAAAACCGGAAGTGATAGTCAGCTGTTGTCAAAAAATGTATTTTTATCCACTAAATCTTCATCCCAACTTTCTATCTCCTGTATTAACAAAATTAAGTAAGGTATGTATAATGATTTAGTTGAGACCCGGTATTTATACATATATATATATATATATATATATATATATATATATATATATATATATATATATATATATAACATTCAGGGTGTCTCATGACGTAATGTCACTACTTAGTATACTTGATCTTCAGTCCAAATAGAGTAAAAGGTTCCAATAACATTAAAGTCAACCGTTTTCATAATACAGAGGGTTAAATTGTTATAATCCAAATAATTAAATTTCAGTTTAAAAAGACTATAAAAATTATTCAAAATGGCCGCTATTCCTCTTGAGATATAGTGTGGCTCTTGTTAAGAGAGATCTAGTTGCCCTATGTAACCCTAAGATCCTCAACAGTTTCTGATGGTGTTTGGTACCCCTTTTTTCATGTGACCCCCACTTATAATCTAATCATGTTAAGTCAGGAGATCTTGGGGGCCAGGGGTGTTGTTTTCATCTACCAATTACGCGTCCTTCAAACCGTTGATTCAGGAATTGCCTTACGCGCAAAGGAAAGTGTGCTGGGACACTATCGTGCTGATACCACATGCATTGTCTCAAGGCTAGAGGGACATTTTCTAACATATTTCCTAGATGATCTTCTGTAAAATGTAAATATCTGTCTGCCGTCAAAAACGAATGGGCCACTGAGTATGTTATCAATAATTTCACACTAAAAATTCACTGAAAACCTATGTTGATGATTTGACTGTGTGGTTGCATTTGGATTCTCGAAATTCCATAAATGGGTATTCTTTCTATTCATTAAATCATTCCTTGTAAATATTGACTCGTCCGTGAATAAAATATAAAAAACTACTTGTCGGCAAGAACGCTTGAATAGGCTGGATATGAAATAGATGAAAATCATGAGATTTTAATGGCTCCCAAACTCGCATTCGAGACACATTAACATGCGCAGATATTCGGCAAACAGTGGTGCTGGGATTATCAATTCCTCGAGGTATGTTTTCTTCATTTTCCAGTGGTTGTTGTATTGGACATTCAGGTAATAGCTTCGGGAAAGTTCCGTATTGGCGTATGTGGTTGTGTAAGTTTTGGAAAATTCGTCGGTCTGGTATTCGCTGGTACTCAACGTATACCCTCGCACAGCTGCGGCTGAGTTTCCGTTGCAAAATCTGTAAATGTAATGGATACCGGTATACTCTTGCGAAGTAAAAGTAAACATTTCGAACACTGTCAATCAGCACTACCAGATAAATCAACTTTGGCGTTTGACAACTAAATAAAGTCTTTTCTATACTACATCATTGTTTGTAATTTAAACTGAAATTATAATTATTTTAATTATAACAATTTAACTCCCTGTATTACGAAAACGGTTTACTTTAAGGTAAAACGTTATTAGAACTTTTAACTCTATTTAAACTGAAGATTTAGAAAAGGACAAAAGTTCTCTTAGTATGTCTTCCAAACCAAAGTGTAAACCTAGAACGAATACAGTATCCATGAGAAACGGTCAACACATCTACGTATCATTACAAAAATTCAACTTGATTACTCAACCCACTGTAGTTTCGAAGGTATTACTGATTGCTAGAATTATTGGGACATAGAATATATGTACAAGTATCTAATTTAATTAATAAAGTTGATTACAATTAAAATTTAATAGCACTAACAACATGTGTCATTATCAAGAGAAAATATATAAGTAAAATAACAAAGTAGTTAAGGTAAGAAATCACTAAGGTAAACAGCATACTTGGAAGTAAATTATAATTCTGTATTTAAAATATATGTTAAACGTGAGTTTATAAGATCAACCTGTTCGTTCATTAAAGGTACTTTCTGTTTATGATTATAAATTTCGAATGTTTCCAAAACATTTAATTTGTTTTTTATTAGAAAAATGTAAAAATTTAATGTTGTTTTGTGACGTCATGAGGTGATTATTTACTATTAAATGTTTGGCATAATTTGATTTGTCTGTGTTTATATTTGTAACAACTAATGTATTCTTTGTACCTAATTTCAAAGTTCCTAAGTGTTTGCCCAATATAAACAGAATTACAGAATGTGTAGTTCAATTTATAAATACCGGACTTGAAATTGGCGTTAATTGAACTGACTAATAAACTACAAAACATAAAGTTACCACTACATAATATACTTGTAAGTTTTTATGTTACTAGTATATTTTCTAAAATACTCGAGCAAGAATGCTTATTAAATAACTTTTATTTAATAGTAACGTTGAACTAGTTACACTAATGGAGATATTTCATTAAAAATTATTATTAATTTTATTAAATACATAAATAGTTTACCTCGAGTAGGATTTGAACCTACGACCTGTACTTTGCTAGAGTACCGCGCTATCGAGATTCAAGCCCCAATTGATGTAAATTTTTCTTTATGTATGTAGTTCTACATAATAATAATTTTTAATTACATATTTACTTTTGAACTTATTCGTTCATAACAAAACTTATAATAATTGAGATACTTCATTATTTGACCTCTGTGTTAATAAAAATGATTTCACATACAATAAGATTTATCTGCAAAAAAATGGTTAATCTAGGGGCAGCCCAATTTCGCCCATTTTAACTACTATCTTTATGGATAATTTAGAAGATCAAATTTTTGAATTAACTGTTTCTAATAAAATTGTATTTTGGTTTCGTTATGTTGATGATATTTTTGCATGTTTTAATAGTTCATCAGACTTCATTGATGATTTTTTAATTAATATTAGCAATATACAATATCTTAACATAAAATTTACACCAGAGAAAGTACAAAATAGCCATTAATTTTCTAGAATTAAACAAATTAAATGAATTAATTAATATACATACAGACATTCCTGAGAAGCGCATGTGGTAAACCGAGAAGGGTTACGATAAAGAATGAATGCATAATGACGGAGTGTGGCGAGGAAAAGACGATGATGGATAGATATAGAAATAGTACATTACGTTGGTTTGGTCACATTGAGAAAATGAACAACGCAAGATTAACGAAGCAAGTATATGTGGGTGAGGTTAGATGAAAGGCTGGGCCTGGTAGGCCGCGTAAAACGTGGCTGAATGAAGTAGAATGTATGATAAAGGAAAGAAAGATAAGGAGTTTTAAAAATAAAAGGGCATATCAGAGACAATGTATGAATCTTGCAAAAGCTAGGGGGTATGCGGGGATAGGAAAGCATGGAGAAAGATTGCGAATGAAAAATAAATAAGAGGCAGGGATTGTTTTGCCTACCTCGCAAGGGAATGGCGTGACGGCTAAGTTAAGTTAAATACAGACATTACAATTCCAAAAGATTTATGTCACCATAAAACACATAAGTTGGCTGCATATAGATCCTTAGTTCATACAGCAATATCATTACCATTAAACCAAAATAATTTCAATAAAAAAATATCAATTATAAAACAAATTGCGCAAGCAAATGATTATATTTCAGGTAAGGGCCACTTTAGTTAAAAATCAAGAGTACAAATTATCTACTAAGGAAATTTACCTAATTAACACAGAACCAACAGAAAATAAATACCTCTCAATTTCATATTTTGGTAGAATATCAGCAAAAGTAGCTTACATATTATAAAAGAACAAGAAGTACAAAGTAGCTTTCAAAACTAATACATACCAACGTTCTTAAATCTTTATTTAATGCCAAAGATACAACAAACGACATTTTGCAATCGGGTATTTATAAATTGAACTGTATATTCTGTAATTATATTTGTATTGTACAAATACTTGTGAATTTTGTTATTAGATGCCAAAAGCCCATTGGATGTTACAAATATAAACGCACAGACAAATCAAATTATGCCAAACATTAATACCTTATGACTTTTAATAAAAAAGATAAAGTAGATGTTTTTGAAACATTTGAAATTTATAAACATAAAGTACCTTTAATGAATGAACATATTAATCTTGTACCCTCACATTTAACAGTTATTATAAGTATAGAATTATAATTTACATCAAGCTTGCCGTTTTATAATGATTTGTTACGATAACTACTTGTTTGTTATGTTACTTATATCTTTTCCCTTGATAATGATACACGTTGCCTTGAAACATGCAGAGAAATAATTTATTTGAAATATCTGGTGTGGAACACACGACCATCCAACCTACAAAATGGAAATTAAAACAAATGCAATAATTTTAATAGGATTTTTTTAGGATATTTTTATAGTAAGTTCCTTACGAAAATAGGCAACATTGTAAAAACAAAAATAATTATCTATGCCAAACAGATGTTTAAAACTTCATGTCTGACAGAGGTTAGTAAACATCTAGATGCTAACTTAAAAAATTAAAAGAAATGAAATAATTTTAATTATAATTTTTTTAGGATAATTATGCAACTCCTTTTTTATACGTTCATAACGAAAATAGGCAACATTGTAAAAACAAAAGCAATAATCTGTTGTAATGACGTTTAAAACTTCATGTAGATAGAGATTAATAGACATAAATACGTGTTAACTTAAAAAAAATAGGCAATATTGTAAAAACAAAAACAATAATCTATGTCAGAATGAAAAATATCGATAATACTGTTTAAACATTTTCAATCATATTTATTACATTTTTACCTTCAATACGCGCAACAGCCATATCTGGAGTCACAGGAACCGTCACGCTACTGTCTTACGTGGTCACTAACAACGGTTCTCAGTTGTCTGGAGGGCGATGATTTTTGATTAGACCTTTTATTTTACCTCACAACGTTACCGGTCAAGTTCATCTTGAATTCAATACGAATTCTCTTTTGGAACTGCTGGAGGATATTCCCGCTATATTCCAGCATGATGGAGCACCGCCTCATTTTTGTGCCCAACTCCGAAATTATTTAAATAACACGAGTGGTTTCTTTACTGTTCCCATTTGCAGCGCCATAAATAAAATGCATATCTGTTAATTCAGCAGGTGTGTAGTTTTCCATAATAAAAAACGCGAAAAACACAAAACTGATGCAAAACAAGCCAAAATGTTTTGACAACAGTAAATAAATATGGCTATAAAAAACCAACTATTATTCTTATCAATGACTGATTTTGTTAAAATACATTATTTTAAATAATTCAAATGTAAGGCTGTAAAATATCTGAAATACCTCTGTAAATTAGCTTCTAATCAAAATTTTTCAAGAGCCATTTCTGTTTCTAAATTAAATTTAATATTAAAAGACTTTCAGATTTGAAAAAAAATGCAGTGGCGTAAAAGATATGGAGGGAAAAGTCGAAACAATGCTGAATATCTACGCCACTGGAAGATGTCTAGAAAACCTGAAATCGCTAAGTTAAAGATTTTTATTTGTTTATTATTCGTGACAAGCTTCATCAAAATCAGTTATAACCGAAAACTGTTATATTTATTTAAACTTTGGCACCCTGTATATTTTAAACGAAAAATCATTTTGAGTTGAAATTTATTTTTTCAACTTATATTGAAGAGAGGAACTTGCTCCTTTAAGTTGCGCCCAATATCACTGAAACACCCTGTACACATATGTAGGTATAGAAGGTTATGCAATCGACTTTTTTTTCACTATCGCTAAATCGACTTAACTCATTTTACAACTTTTGGCCAAGTTTCGCTACGATCGGCCATGATGTCTGGATATGTGCGGATGTATGTTAGCGTCCACGATAACTCCAAAATGAAAATACCTACGTACTTATATTTTCATTTGCCTTGGAGCTGATTAGATTTTGGAAGATAACTAGCGGTGGAGTGGGAGGGGGGGGGGGTTATTAGGGTTAGTTTTTATCAAATATTTCTAAAATAGCTGTATATTTCAAAGCTATAAAATACGTAGATATAGACCTTAAACATATCGATTAATTATGCTCTATGCAATTTTTTTATACGACGTGCAATTTAGCGGGAAAAAAATTCCGAAGGTAGAATTTAAGTGTTAGTTCAATTTTTTTCAATATCTGAACAACGATTAATTTTATAAGAAAAAGTGTAGACATATTTTTTAAAGAAAATTTTATTTTACACAATTTTTCTTTATAAAGTTTCTTAATATCACGCAAGGTAAGCCTAAAATTAATTCAATGTGAATGAAAATGGTTAAACTGTATAACTGATATCTTATAGAAGCGGGCGGCTTTGGTATTTTTTTTAAGTTAACATGATTAGTATCTAATTGACATGAAGTTTTAAATGTCATTCTGACAGGTTATTTTTTTGTTTTTACAATGTTGCCTGTTTTCGTTATGAAGGTATAAAAAAGAGTTACCCTAAAAAACCTATATATTAAAATAATCGTGTCATTTAGTGTAACGAAGAGGAAGTAATTGTGCGGAGACAGAATATTATTTTAAGGTTTTAATTTTTTTTAAAGTCTAGCAACCGACGGTATATTGTTGTCCATTTACTATATATATATATATATATATATATATATATATATATATATATATATATATATATATATATATATATATATATATATATATATATATATATATATATATATATATATATATATATATATATATATATATATATATATATTATCGATATTTTCATTCTGACATAGATTATTGTTTTTGTTTTTACAATATTGCCTGTTTTTTTTTAAGTTAACACGTATTTATGTCTATTAATCTCTATCTACATGAAGTTTTAAACGTCATTACAACAGATTATTGCTTTTGTTTTTACAATGTTGCCTATTTTCGTTATGAACGTATAAAAAAGGAGTTGCATAGTTATCCTAAAAAAATTATAATTAAAATTATTTCATTTCTTTTAATTTTTTAAGTTAGCATCTAGATGTTTACTAACCTCTGTCAGACATGAAGTTTTAAACATCTGTTTGGCAGAGATAATTATTTTTGTTTTTACAATGTTGCCTATTTTCGTAAGGAACTTACTATAAAAATATCCTAAAAAAATCCTATTAAAATTATTGCATTTGTTTTAATTTCCATTTTGTAGGTTGGATGGTCGTGTGTTCCACACCAGATATTTCAAATAAATTATTTCTCTGCATGTTTCAAGGCAACGTGTATCATTATCAAGGGAAAAGATGTAAGTAACATAACAAACAAGTAGTTATGGTAACAAATCATTATAAAACGGCAAGCTTGATGTAAATTATAATTCTATACTTATAATAACTATTAAATGTGAGGGTATAAGATTAATATGTTCATTCATTAAAGGTACTTTGTTTATAAATTTCAAATGTTTCAAAAACATCTACTTTATCTTTTTTATTAAAAGTCATAAAAGTCATGTTTGGCATAATTTGATTTGTCTGTGCGTTTATATTTGTAACATCCAATGGGCTTTTGGCATCTAACAACAAAATTCCTAAGTATTTGTACAATACAAACATAATTACAGAATATACAGTTCAATTTATAAATACCCGATTGCAAAATGTCGTTAGTTGTATCTTTGGCATTAAATAAAGATTTAAGAACGGTTGGTATGTATTAGTTTTGAAAGCTACTTTGTACTTCTTGTTCTTTTATAATATGTCAGCTACTTTTGCTGATATTCTACCAAAATATGAAATTGAGAGGTATTTATTTTCCGTTGGTTCTGTGTTAATTAGGTAAATTTCCTTAGTAGATAATTTGTACTCTTGATTTTTAACTAAAGTGGTCCTTACCTGAAATATAATCATTTGCTTGTGCAATTTGTTTTATAATTGATATTTTTTTATTGAAATTATTTTGGTTTAATGGTAATGACATTGCTGTATGAACTAAGGATCTATATGCAGCCAACTTATGTGTTTTATGGTGACATAAATCTTTTGGAATTGTAATGTCTGTATTTAACTTAACTTAGCCGTCACGCTATATATATATATATATATATATATATATATATATATATATATATATATATATATATACATACACATTTGTATTTAATTTATTATCAGCATTAAATTTAATTTTAAATGCAAAATTTTGCGGAGGAAAGCTAGTTATAATTAACATTATTTCAATTCTTTTAATTTTTTGTTAGCATCTAGATGTCTATTAACCTTTGTCAGACATGAAGTTTTAAACGTCTGTTTGACAGATTATTGTTTTTCAATGTTGTAGACTCAAATAATGTTAATAATTATAGGCGAATCTCCATTCTGCCAATTTTTCTAAAATAATTGAAATAATACTTTACAATCAAATTATGTGATTCTTTGAAAATAACAAATTGGTTTACAATAAACAATTTAGTTTTCGAAAGGGACATAGTACGTCAAATGCAGTAATTCAATTTACACAAAACATTCTGGAGGGATTTGAGAGGCATGCACTCCATCGCTACCTTTATTGACCTGTCAAAAGCGCTTGACTCTGTGATGCATGATATTCTTATTAAAAAACTAGTTTATAAATTTAACTCAACCAGCTGCTTTGATATCTTCTTACCTATTTCATAGACATCAATATGTGCTTTTTAACAACAAACTCTCTACGAAAAGGAGTACCTCAAGGATCTATTCTAGGACCCCTACTATTCCTTATATACTTCAACGATATGCCCTTTTACCTACCACCTAACCTGGAGTGCATATTGTATGCGGATGACGCAACTTTAATTTCTACAAATTGTGATATCAATGTGTCTCTTAAAAACTCTAAGGAAGGTCTAAATGGTGTTTGGCTAATAAATTAAAACTAAACGCATGTAAGACAACCCTTATACATTTTTCATTAAAAACTGTAACGTGCTATTTAAGCTTTGTACCAAATGCCAAATTTCTCGGTTGCGTTACTGATGAAAATCTAAGCTTCAAATTTCATTGTGCATTTATAACCAAGAAGCTCAGTAAATTAATTGTTCTTTTACGTACGCTTAGCAGTAATCTGTCTTCTAATATTGTTAAAATTGCATACTATGCCCTTCTCCAGTCCACATTGAACTATACAATTTAATATGGAGACATTGTTCTTTCTATTCGCAAACATTCAAATTACAATGTAAGGCAGTACGAGTGATATCAGGCTTAGCCTACCGTGATGATAGTCGACATGCATTCATGATACTAAGTTTGTCAACTTTTCTGTCTCTGTTTATTCTTACTTAATATCTTTATTTGCTTATTTAAAATATTGCATAGGACTGTGTACCCTTTTTACATTTACTACAATTCTATTTACTTACTATTTACAATTGTCTTTCTAATGTCTCTCTTTACCTCATTCTACCTACACTGTCTTCCTCGTCATAATTTTGGTTCCCCATCAAAAATCCTGAATAAAAGTCATATATACTTAAAGATGAACTTGCATTTTCTAAATACTTTTTAAAATGCTGTTCAAAAGTGGCAAAGATTATTATACTGAGTCTTAGCTTTTTCAGCAACATCAGAGATTTTATTAGCATTGTTGAATGATTCGAGTAATATGTTAACTCTCAGTTTTCCCCTCTGCTTGGTTAAATATCATGTTAGGCTCTAATGATGACAAACCTTCTACATTTTTGTATTTGATTGGACATTTATTTAAAAATTTTTCTGTAGCTTTCATTAGAATAGTTTGAGACTGAACTTTTCAATATCAGCATCACATGCTTTTTGTTTTAATAGCCTTTTGGTTTGGAAACTGATATCAATATTTTCCAAGTAATGCAGGTTATTGGTATCTCATAGATTCAAAGAAAATAGTGCAGATGTGCTAGGTATTTTGTCATTCTTAATAAATCTTTCCATGAAATTACCTATCAAGGATAAATCACATCGATGTTTATAACAGCAACAACTGGGCGCAAACAATATAGTTTAAAATCCCCTGACTTTTCGATAAAACTGGCTGTTTTCCCTGATTTACGGAATTTTTCCAAAGTGTTCCCTGACCTGTTTCAAATTCCCCGACTTTCCAGAAAGTGTGAACCAAGTATACAGGGTTATTCACGTTATTCAACACGGAAGATTATGGCCAAATGACTTGACTTTCAATAAGTTTTATTTTTGGAGTTAATGTAACAGGCGGTACATTTTAAAATTATTTTCGCAATGTACATTGCTCTAAAAGTATGAAACATATTAAAGTTGCAATTTTTTCAATGGAACGCCCTATATATTATTGCATTTTTAGTTTCTGCGATCAAAATAAGCATGAGTTTTTCTAAGGTTTACCCGACTTAAACCTTACATGTTTTGAAATATTTAGCATTTTCTGAAAAGGTGGTACTAATTTTAAACTTTTCGTCAACTAAACTTTACACTTAGCTTACTATTTGATTATGTATCATGACACACTGGATAAAACACTGACTAACATATACAGTGTTTACAAATCATGACTCAAAAAGTTAAAGTTTTAAATAGTAACAACCTGATTAGTTTAAATAGAACATCCTGTATTTTATGTCAACAGCAGATGTAGAATTTAATTCCCTATCGAATCCAATGACACTGTCATATGTCTAACTCTTCTTGTTTTCAAGGAAAATGCACACTTTCAGGAAGCAAGTTTATTTAAACAAATTTAACATTTAACAAGTCACCTATGGAAATTTGGCAACTCAGAAATGCTGGCATTAAAGAGCAGGTTTAGGCAAAGAAATTTGAATAATATGTTACAATTTACTTACTAATTAAAATAATGATGAAAGTAATAGAATGGTGGAAAAACTGTAAAAACATTTCTTATAGCAAGTGTCCAAAATGACGACCGTCTGTATCTAAACACAAGCATACCTTCTTTTTGAAACCTCTACCAACATTTGCTAACATCCGGGCTTATGCTTTCCTAATATGTTCCTTCATATTCTCCGGTGTGGTTGGTGTCTTGTAAACGGTTGTTTTTACGTATCCCCATAAGAAGAAATCCGGTGAAGTCAAGTCACGGGACTGTGGAGGCCAATTCTCATATACATTTTCCCAATCCAACGATTTTGATAATTTGTATTTAAAAACCACATTGTTGTCCGTATGTTCAAGGGTATGTCTTGTAATAGGATTGGGAATTCTCTTGCTAAAAAATTTAAGAACAATGTACCATTTAAATGTTCTTCAAAAAAAAAATAAGGCCCAAGTAAATATTGACCCATTATTCCGCCCCACACATTTATTGACCACCTTCGTTGATTATGAATCATTCTAAGTTGATGCGGATTGGAATCAGCGTAATATTGAGAATTACGTCTATTGACGAATCCATTGTTAAGAAATGTGCATTCGACGCTAAACACTATAAACTGGAAAAAGGTTTCATTTTCGGCCACTCGGTCTAACGCCCACATACAAAATTCAACTTGATTTCTGAAGTCATTTTCTGAACGTTCTTGATAGAGCTGGATTTTATAATCGTGATAACCGTGCTTTTTAAGAATTCTCGAGACACTTGCTTGGATTTTCGATCACAGAAGCAATTACCGCTAATTCTGTTTCTTCATTTTCTGTCACAGGTTTTATGTTCAAAGGTTTATCATAATGAATATTTCCAGTTCGTTTAAATAGGGCCAACAATCTTTCCCAACAACTTTGTTTGGGTGTTTTCTGTTGGAGTGTTATAGTATTCGATAGAGAATTAAATTTACATCTGCTGTTGGCATAAAATCCAGGGTGTTCTATATAAACTAATCAGGTTATTACTATTTAAAACTTTAAATTTTTGAGTCATGATTTACAAACACTTTGTCTATGTTAGTCAGTGTTTTATTCACTGCGTCATGATACATAATCAAACAGTACGCTAAGTGTAAAGTTTAGTTGACGAAAAAGTGAGTACTTTAAAATTATTACATTTTCAGAAAATGCGAAATATTTCAAAACCTGTAAGGTTTAAGGCGCGTAAACCCTCATTCTTATTTTGATCACAGAAACTAAAAATGCAATCATATATAGGGTGTTCCATTGAAACAATTGCAACTTTGATGTTTCATTCTTTTGGAACAGCCTGTCGAAAGAAATATCGAAGACAGAAATTTATTTTAAGGTTTCAATTTTTTTGAAAAAGTCTAGCAGCCGACGCTAATATTGTTGTCCATTTACATATATACGGTTGTATTTAATTTATTATGCGTTTTATTAGGAGGAAGGCTAGTTACCCGAAAAAATGTTATTAAAATTATTTCATTTCTTTTAATTTCCATTTTGTAGGTTGCAAGGACGTGGTGTTCCACACCAGATATTTACATTAAAAAACTTTGTAAAGAAAAGTTATGTAAAATAAAATTTTCTTTAAAAAATACGTCTATACTTTTTCTTATAAAATTAATCGTTATTCACATAATGAAAAAATTTGAGCTAACACTTAAATTCTACTTTACGAATTTTTTTACCGCTAAATTCGCGTCATATCAAAAAATTGCATAGAGCATAATTAATCAATATGTTTAAAGTCAATATCTAGGTATGTTTATCTCTTTGAAATAGCTCTTTTAGAAATATTTGATGAAAACCAAAAACAGACCCTAATAAACCCTCTTCTCCCTAGTGAATTTCTCCCAAAATCTAATCAGCTCCAAGCAAAATGAAAACAAGCTTAAATACAAAATTTCAAGCACGTAAGTTTTCATTGTGGAGTTACCGTGGATATTAACATACATTCACACACAACTTATGGCCGACATTGGCTAAAAGTTGTAAAATAAGTCGATTTAGCGATAGCGAAAAAAAGTTGATTGCATAACCTTCTATATTGTATTTAAAACATTAGTGCTATTAAATTTGGAATTCTACAAAGGTTAAAGAATATAAATTTACAATAAAAATTATGTAGCCCACATTTACTTCAAAAATAAATAAATAAACAATGTACATTCACAACTTTTAATCTGATACAATAACTTACACGTTATCTCGCCATAAGTATAATAGTTATTCATACATTTATTCATTTTCCATAAAACATTTCAATATCCCTGTACGTCCCTTGAAAGAATTTCGTATAACTTGTGTATAGAATAATCACGTTGTTACAGTTAATATTGTAGTTGTGAATACACTGAATACCCTGTTATTTAAATTTTTTATTTTGAAAAACTACGTCTTCTAATTGTTTACTAAATTTCAGAAGAAATACTAAACTCGTTAAATATGAAACTTGAAAATAATTTATAACAGTAAAAATATGATTTTTAAAAACTAATAGATAAAACATTTTACAAAACAACACTTAAAATTACTACAATTTTGTATATATTAATACAGCATTAAATAAAAAATTATAAATCACACAGCTTAATAAAAAACCGCGATTTCGCTCTAATACAGATATTTAATACTAAATTAGCTGTACAGTCTCTTAAATGTATTACATATACAAAAAAGCATATATAAAAATTAAAAAAGTTAATACTACCACATATCTTCACTTTGCAATGTGCTTTCGTTACTTACGTTTGCGAAAATTGGTAACCGACAATACCGACTTGTTCTGAAAAACAAAATAAAACCATCAAAATGGGAGTGCAACATTTTTGTTTGCTAAAAAATCATAAACGTGCATGTTTTAACAAAAAAAAAACTTACCTACAAAATAATTTTGCAAAAAACCCTTGCAAAATATATGAGTAGAATATTGCACTTACAGGTAACTTAAAACTGAAATTAAATAATGAATTAGTGAGAAAATTGGTGATTGAACTAAATAAAATTTACAAATAATATGATGTGATGATAAAAAGCATAAATAAATAACTGATTTGTATATATAAATTGTTTATTTACACATGCATAAAATTTTTAAGTAAACAATAAAAAAAAAAATGTATGTAGCTACACATGCATAACATAAATAAAAATGCATGATCTACTTATATAAGTAATATACAACATAATTACAAAAGATCTATCTATATTTTTTTGTATTAAAATTTTAAAACTTTTCTATCATATATTATATGGAAGGTAGTTATGCATGCATCTTAATACATTTAGCAATTCTAGAAAAAAACAAATAAATATTCGTGCATAGAAAATGATATTTTATGTAAAATTGGATTTTGTGAAAATAACAACCTTAGTAAACTTAATTTTACAATACAATAAACATGCAAAATGTGCATAACTACCGAGCAATAATATACGATGTGGGAACATCTACATTCAAAATAAATTAAAAATCGACACAAATACTACATCACATCTACAAACATCTCACAAGGATTTCCCATTGCAATTTTAAAAGATTGTCTACTACCGGCAATATCTTTTGCTTGTGCCGCCACTTGTGTCCCGCTACTCTGATCAGATCCATTCGATGATCCATTTCCGTTACCAATAGCGATTGGGATAGCAGATCGATGACCTAACGATGTAATATCACTATCAGATGCACTGCTATGAGCTGCTCCATCTTTTAAATGATCTGAGCCATTTGATGAACCACCTGACATAGACCGGTCTTAATCACAAAACATTTATTTTGTAAAACTCACCACTTCCGCTTAGTACCGATTCTTCACGATTATATCCATATACCGTATGTTCGCTAGCTGTATAAAATGGCATTGGCATATATTCTAAAGGATTGTACGTCCCACTATATGGCATATAATTTGGAACATTAGGCAAAGGTCCGACTGAGTCAGCATCACCCTGGACTTTTAAATTGGACATGGCCGAACATAAATCACCGAAAATATAATAGCATTGCTCCGAGAATGTGATTTTATTCACAGTATGCCTAATAAAACCCGCTTTTAAAAGATGTGAAGCATATTTACGAGTGTCACGTCTATCTTGAAAACCCTCAACATGACTCATTAACCAATCAATTAAATCTGTTCCTATAAAAGCATTTGGAATTGTTATTTTGAGCCACATTCGATCACGAATTTCCAAACCGCTATCAGGCCGCTGCATAGCTTGTACTACCATTGCCATAGTGCTATTTATACTTAAAGGTTCTTCCATATCTGTAATAAACAATGTAACCAATAATTTCATTCCGAAATTAGCAAAAAATGACACCCATACACTCTTCTTAATAAACTAAATTGTGAATATAAAAAACAATGTGCAAACGTACCAGACCGAAGCAGACACTCACGTTCATTAGCTGGTATAGTGCTAGTAATTGAAGCACTAGAGACAGTCGAACTACTTGGAGGTCTCACAACTGGATCTCCACGCACTGCTGCCGTATGAGCTACCCATGCACCTAAAAATGCATTTATAAAACCATGCCTATTTCAGCTTTGTACTATTAAAAACGGGATGTTTAAATACATACCAGGATCTATTGGTCGGACTGGTTCAGTTCTAGGAATCGTAAAATATCCTTTCGGATTTGGATCCCAACATTTGGCAACTACTAATTTAATTGGTCTAAAAAACCATACTTTGACGTATTTTTAACAATGAAACTATCTTACCCTGGCTTCTGTACAACTTCCCGTAATACTCGAACAGCTTCGTCATTCGACATATTTTCGAAATTAACATCATTGACTTGTAAAATCATATCACCTGGTTCTATTCGACCGTCAAGTGCAACAGCACCTCTAAAGCATACTTATTCAAAATGGTACACAAACAGTCACATTTCTTACCCTTTCATAATAGAACCAACATAAATTCCACCGTCACCTCCTTTATTACTCTGCCCTACTATTGAAATTCCTAGAAAATTGACTGTATCCATATTAAGTGTGACAGTTATTATATTTAAAGACATAGTAGAATCTGTTATACTTGAATATGAACTTGTACGAGACATGGCCTAAAAGAACTTGTAAGAAACGTCTAGTGAGTAATGGCATAACTACTTGTAATCGTTGTTTTCTCCGCCTCTGTGGCCTTTTTCTACTTGCTACATGTAATCTACTAACACTAGAACATTCAGATAATGCAGTATGCCTACCAGTCGTTTCCGATTGAAAACTTGTCGTTTCTAAATCTGAACTAACTATTGACGATGTCTCAAATAACCTAAAATTATTAATACAATAATCAATATACAAAATTATGAAATTACCTGGGGAGATGACCGTTAATTCGTGAATTATATTTGTGATGTCGTCTACCTTGCCTTGAACTTATAATACTTTCGGTATCTGTGCAAACTGAATCAGGGGGAGGTGGTACCATTCTTTGTTCCGATGGATGTGTTACGCTATCTGTACACTGTGAACCACCATCTGATTGATTCGAACCTTCAGCCGATACCAACTGAAAAATCTACATATAACAAAGAACAATGTATGAATTAATGACATACCCAACTCACAACCCGACCATTGAAACATGGTAAATGTGCAGAATCTTCAACTATTTCCTCTTTTACAACTCTAAAATGAAAGAATAGGATAAGGACTAACATAAATTCCCAGTTTTTTATGAAAGCAAAACTGTCAAAAAAAATGGGCAGGTTGATTAACCTGTTTTACATAAATCCAAGTAAGGATTAAAAACAATTGGGAATTATTGTGCAAAAACTATGAATTTACCCAAAATCGTCGTCCATGGATTTAAAGAAGAATTTGTAGTTAGGTCGATTGAGTACATTTTTAAAGTCGGCAAGAGTCACCTTTTCAGGTGATATTGCAATTTTCACTAAATATGGGGTTTCTTCATCATCTATGTGATAAATTACTTTAGTTTCATCCATTTTTTGTGCAAATTTTGCACAAAAAAAAGACAATTTATTTGACAGCACCTAAACGAAATCACACAACATGGCCGATGTTATTAAAACAGTTTTATCCCCACCCAAAATGGTTTGAATCTTTGATAAACCCTTTTTAAAATCATAATATTTAAAATTTGCCAATGCAAACAAATTTTGATCTCTTAACTGAAAAGTGTAGAGTATCAGTGTTACAATTAACATCTTATCTAATCTGTTAATAAATATAATTAAATTATTTTACTTAATGGTTAAATATATGGGTACTTATACATATGAACGCTAGATGGCACATTAAACACTAATGTACGAGGTCCAGTTAAAAAGTAAAATTTTTTTAACAAATTCACAAATTCCTACTATGAATTATTAACAATCTTGGCTAGGTAAAAGAGGTGACTTGCAATATGACATATGCGCTGTGTTGATATTTTTGTTGCCCGACAGCCATTGACTTCGTGGCTCATCCCTTTTATTTTTGATTCCTATTGCTGTGTTTTCGGGAAAATGTGGTATTCGTGTTGATGTCGGATCTTGATGAAATTACATTTTCTACACTAATTAAAGGGTGTTGCTCACGAATGTGAAATAATTTTTTTGCAAAAATCAAATCTCATAATAACATGAATTTAAATTTAAATGAAAAACCATGCGATGTTCACTCCTTTAATAAAATTGGTATTAGGTTTGGTTTCAAATCCCATAGTTATGTATCAAGTCATCGAAGGCGCTGGTGACGCTATATTTAGTGACTTTAGTCAAACAACATTTAACCACCATAATACCCTAAAGCCCAATGTTTATTTAACCTTATTCTTTCTGTTAAAATGATGTAAAGTGATTATTACTTATATGTGTATGTCAAATTTATTATTTTATGAACAAAGTATTGTATAAATAAATATAAATACGTGTTTGAATAGATTAGATTTTTGTTACTTTTATAACGTTAATTTACTTTTGACGAATTTAGTGTAAAAATTGTAGTTAGACACTTTCTAATTATCGTGATGTAAAAAAAATTGTATATAGCTCTGCCAGAAAAACAAAGTCCCCCGAAAATATGCGAACTAAATATCACCAAAGTGACGCAAATTCAATTTGCCCAATCACACGTTAGAATTCTTAGATGTACAATCGTGTACAAAATCACTAAACTGTCATTGTCATTGTCAATATCCTACTAAACACATGGCTACGATTTCGAGAAAATCGGTTCATTCCGAGGCCAGAAATATTATTAAAAACGTTATCGAATTCTTCGATAGGCAGAAAGCCGCAGGTGTGTGGTCATTTCCTTTGAAAAAGGCAACAAAATTAGCAGCTGCCGAAATCGGCTACTTTTATAAAAAGGTCAGGTAATTTTTTGAATTGCCCAACTAAATATGTAAATAACGCTAATAATTATTAGAAATGAAGTTAAGTCAAGCGACGAGGGCATTCTGAAATTTCCATCAAAAAAAAAGAAGTGGCCGTTCTAAAAAAATCGTGTTAGATTATTGCGAATTGGGAATATTGAAGAGAACAGTACATGAAACCTACACCGTCGATAACAAACTTCCCACTTTAAACATTTTGGTCAATAAGATTGAAGAGAAAATTGGCTATTCTGGTATGTTTTAGACAAAATAACTTATTTTAATGTTCAAATTAATCAAAGGGAGAAAATTAAATTATAATTGAAGATTAAAAGTCAGGTGCCAGTTTTTTAAAAATTAGCTTTATTATAAACGTACGCGATCACGGCAAATAATGCTAAAGCGTCATTTATATTTCCGAGTACCTACTAGTATTCGCGTATGTGTTTTTTATATTCAAATATGACAGAAACTGAATTCTTGAGAGAAGGACTTCGGATGCTAGTAAATCCGAGTACTCGTAAATGTAAAATCCGCTTAAGCCAGGCAATATTAATCTTCGCTCGGTTTAGCTCTGGTTTGATTCGAGCGAATTCTTTGCTGGAGTAAGTTCAGTCGTATGTCATAGTTTGATGAACTAAAATGAATACAAAGGGTGTGGATATGAACAAATGAGAAGAATGTTACCTACGTCTTTCTTGTACTTTTACAAATCAACTGCACATCTCGCGTTTAATTGCCGAGGTAGCTTTATTTCACTTAGTTTAGTTTATCTCAAGTTAGTTTCGCTTAACTTTCCTTCGCTTCACTCTCAGTGGCCCCTCAGTTTAGACTCGGCCAAACCGAGCGCTAGCTATGTACGCTACGTTCGCTGCTTATGTTATGCTCACTATCTGTGCTACACCATGTGGCTACACCGATAGCATATGCAAAAATTTGTACACGAATTTCAACATTTGACACAACAATTGAGAAAAAATAAATATAAAATTAAAGAATATTTTCTATTGAGTGCAATCAATTTTAGACTAACTATTATTCATTATTGACTCTGCCTTTAAACAATTACTTTAAACTCTCGCAGTAAAAATTAATCAATCATTTTATATTTTAAAGAAAAACAATGTTTTTAACAATTTTATAGGTGGTCGCGAAACGCTTCGTAACTATCTCCATCAGATCGGCTTTAGATTTAAGAAATATCATAATAAGAAAACATTCTTAATGGAAATAAATGACATTGTTGCATGGCGCTCTCGTTACCTGCGGAAATTACGTGGGAATACTTCTTTAGGGGATAACAAGAAACCAGTTTCATTCATCCATCCTATGGAGTCAGCAAATGCTGGCACTCAGAAGAAGAAGCAGGAGTTTCATCAAACCAATCGAGCAGGTCAAAGGCACATTATAGTTCATGCTGGTGGATCGTATGGATTTGTAAATAATGGATTGTTGATCTTTAAGTCAAATAGCAAGTCAGTACACTACCATTACGACATGAACCATACGAACTTAATGACTTGGTTACAAAAACGACTAATTCCAAATCTACCACTGAATGGTATTGTCGTCATGGACAACGCTGCTTACCACAGCGTTCAAATTAATAAACTACCGACGCAATGTGCCCAAAAGGCAACTCGTGGGTGGCTGAAAAATAAAGGGGTTTCCACAACATGCGAAATGCGAAAAATAGAATTGGTAGAATTAGTGAAGAAATTTAATTACAACAAAACTTTCTATATTGACAAGTTATTAATGCAGCCCGACCATACGGTACTTCGCTTGCCACCGTACCATTGTGAGCTTAATTCGATAGAATTAATTTGGAGTTTAGCAAAACACAAGGTTGCCATGAACAATGTTGGTCAACGTGGTAGTGAAATTGAAAATTTAGTTCGAAACGCTTTTGCCGATATCAACGTATCGGACTGGCAAAAGAATTGTACTCACGTTGATAATGTAGCACAAGAAATGTGGGAACGTGATGCATTGCTGGATGAAGCAGTGGAAAGTTTGTCTTTCAACGTAAACACAGGTTCTTCTTATGACGAGGAAACAAGCAGTGATGATGAAGATGAAGAGGAAGGAGGTTCAATTTAATCCTTTTCATAAAAGTAATTATGAACTTGCCTGTTAATTTTTGTTAGCTTTCATAAAATTTCTAAGTATATATTATTAATAACTTTTAAATAACGTACGAGGCTAGTTTGACGCAAGTATGACTTTTCTCGAAAGAGCCATTAGAGACCTAACTTCCGTAATTACGGAAGCGGTCGATACCTCTGTACCACTAAAAAGCATCGACACTTCCCGAAAACCTCTCCCACAACACATTGTGAACTGGATCAAAGAGAAAAGACGAATCTATCGTCGATTCTTGCGATCCAGGGACCCGGTCTCAAGACCGAATACAATCGCCCTAACGCCTTAATCAGGCGAGAAGCCAACAAACACGCCGAAGACCCTGGACCAAAGCCACCTCCCAGCTAGCTGGCAACAGTTCGATACACTGACCAGAAGGAAAGTCAACCCTAAATCCCATCTAACCGACCTACAGGGTAACCTAATCTCCTCGACCAAGGAAAGACCGATTTCTTGGCCACCACTTCCAATCCATTTTCCAATCCCCGATGATCCCCAATTTGATAACCGGTTCAAGGCACTCCTCGAGGGTCGCATTGAAGAATTCCAACCTTAACCTTCCTGAAATCCAACTCGATATCGAGAATCCTTTTTATGCCCCATCACGCCCGACCAGGTCCACACATATTTCAAAAAGGGAAAAACTCTGCCCCAGGTCATGACGGCCTAAATCGTAAAATCCTCCGTCATTTACCCGACCCAGCCCTCCGATTACTCTCCAACATCTACAACCAATGCCTAATCCTATCCCACTTCCCGACGGACTGGAAATCGGCCTCCACCGTCATGATACCCAAACCCCACGCCGACCTAACCTCACCCTCCTCCTATAGACCAATCTCCCTCCTGAGTTGCCTCGGAAAATGCTTTGAGCAGATTCTAGCCAGGCGACTCAGGGACCACCTAGAATTTAACGACCTCCTACCCAACAGCCAATTCGGCTTCCGTCCCAACCGAACGTGTCACGATCCCTTGTTGAAGCTGCTTACAGAGACCACCAGAGCATTCAATCACAAGCAATGCAATCTGGCTGTGTTTCTGGACATTTAGCAAGTATTTGACAGGGCCTGGCACTCCGGTCTTCCGTACAAGATCCGAAAACTCAACATTCCTGACCCCTTCTCCAAATTCATACTCTCGTACCTGACCAGTTGGTCAGTTCGGTCAAAGTGGGGAAAACCTTCTCAGATCCTTTCCAACCCGCAGCAGGCGTACTGCAAGGTTCTGCCTTAGCCCTGATCCTCTATATTATCTTCGCATCCTACGTTCCCAAAGTCACACAACCTGGAGTAGTCGTTGTGCAGGATGGCACCGCCTTCTGGACGGTTAATCGGAACAGTGAAACGGCTTCCCGCCTCATATCCAAAATCTTCGGAACTTCTCCAACTGGGCGAACCGGTGGAGAGTCTCCGTCAAACCCACCAAAACCCAAACAATCCTCTTCGACATCCTAATTACACCGAAGATAAGTTCCCAAACCTTCCTGACCCTAAACCAAGAAAGACTCCCACTCCAACAAGAAGTCACCTACCTAGGAATCCTCTTTACTAGAACCCTCAATTGGCTCCCCGATGTACAAAGAACACTTAACAGGATAAGAAACCGCGCAAACCTACTGGGCGCCCTCCGGGTAGAATCAGAGGTTGCCACCCCAAAACACTACAACACACTTACAAAACATATATTCGCCCTGTTATGGATTTCCGAGCAACCATATACACGAATATAAACCTCAATCACGCCGAATACTCAGACTCACACAGGTTACCTCTCAGGTACCCTAGCGACATCCAACACAACACGCAAACATACCAACCATCACACACAGAATCAAACACTACAGAAAAATTTTGCACATAAAAGAATCTTCGCGATACTATCCTACCAAAGAGATCCGTACCACACCTACAACTACAGTTTTCCCCAATTTCCACTAAATTAAAACTCAAACATCCCCCGAGATCCTTACACAACTCCTTGACGACTTCCCCGAGGAGATAGAAGATTCCCTGGACAACACCCTATATGCCCTCCGCATCCCCCGTTATTCGATGACGACCCAGCAAGAAATAATCACACTAAGCACGCTACACCCCACTTAACAACACACACATTTACGCCAATTAACGCATTATTAAATATTAAATAAATAAACCTTTTTCTTTTTTACACCAAAATAAGCACATCTCATGATTGATATAATAACACAAAACATCGCAACACCAACAAACAGGGATTGACCAGGAGAAGGATTCCTGAACAGTCTACGAATAAGATATATATATATATATATATATATATATATATATATATATATATATATATAATAATAAGTAAATACTAACCACAAGCATGAGACTACAAATTGAAGTATAGTGTATAAATATTTTAAAATCAGGCAATGCAGTTGTATAACCACTTATCAAATGAGATACGGTTACTTCTCAAGACACAATCGATAAAGTCAGTTCCATCATAAAAAGTAATCGTCGAGTTAAAGCAGAGAGAAAAAGGGAAAAAAAAAAAAAAAAAAACTTGGGCGTATTTCAACGGAACGAGTGCATAATATCTTGCATCAATATTTAAATACGAAAAAGTTAAGTGCAAGATGGGTGCCGCGTTTGTTAACAGAAGCACAAATGCATACACGTGTTTCGATTTCAAGTGACTGGTTAAGTTGAAGCATAATCCAAGCAAATTATTTCCTCGATACGTTACAGTGGATGAAACATGGATTCACCATTACACACCTGAGACGAAAATGCAGTCGAAACAATGGGCTTCTGGGGATCAACGTGTCCCTAAAAAGGCAAAAACCGTTTTTTCTGCCAACAAAGTTATAGCCACGGTCTTTTGGGACACTCAAGGGGTAATCTGTATTGATTACATTCAGAAGGGCAGAACTATAACTGGCGAGTGTTATTCCAACTTATTAACACGCTTTGGTGTGGAATCAAGAAAGAAACGACCACATTTAAACAAAAAGAATAGTATATTATTTTATAAGGAGCTAAAGTGACACTTTTTGTGGCGAATATGTAAGTTTGACGGACGAATGTAGTGAGTCCGGCAAATACAGATGAGCCACAAAAAGTCACTTTGCTCCGCATAAATTATACTATTTTTTCTTCAGACGTTTTTTACACTTAAATGTGAAATAAGGAAAAATAATTAGGTTGTGAAAATGAGGAATAGTTAGATTTACTTTGCGTGCTCTGGCAAGCAGTGCAGCAGTAGACGTTGCTAGGTTTCGTTGAAAACAATGCATTAAACAAGTTGAAAATTGTGAAGATTCTCCGTGTTATTGTAAGTATTTTATTAAACTTTTTGTTCCTATTTGTGTAAATTAAAATATTACATTGTTAGTAGTATGATGGATTTGGAGAACTATACTCCGTCAGAAATTACTGAAGCGGCTAATACAGCAATAAAGGATCTATTACCTACAAGATCGAGCAAAATCTATGAACGCGCTTTTCAGCAATTTATAAAATGGTGCGATGAAAAAAATATTAAAAGCCACTCTGAAACCGTAATGTTAGCTTATTTTGCCGAATTAGCAACAAAAATGAGAATGAAAAGCTGAATAATGTGGTCCCAATATTCGATGATAAAATCATTATTGAGTATTCGACATGGCGTAGACAAAGCAAATACTTCAAACTTCGTGCATATCTAAAGAAGCAGAATCAGGGATACACCCCGAACCAAGCCAAAGTATTTACAGAAGACCAATTTAACAAATTTTTATCGGAAGCGTCGGACGAAAAATACTTGGCAATGAAGGTAAGTTTTAGAAATAGAATGAAAACAAGACTTTATATTTTCTATTTTTGTTAGATAGTTTTGAATATTGGTATCTCAGGGGCATGTCGTTGCGATGAATTGGTGAAGATGAAGGTAGACGACATTGAGAAGCTGAAAACTCTGGTACATATTAAAATTCCAGACAGCAAAACAAAAAAAATAAATCATTTACAGTTGTAGGGGAATCTTTCCTAAATTTATATAACAAATATGTTGCTTTGCGCCCACGAGGTATGAATGATCGCCGATTTTGTTTGAAATATGGAAATGGAAAATGCGCAAGAGCGGTGATGGGAATCCATAAAATACTTTGTGTTCCTAGGGAGGTAGCTTTTTTCTTAAAATTAGCGAACTATACAGAATACACAGGGCATTGTCTAAGAAGAACCTCAGCTACACTGTTGGTGGACGGCGGCGCAGATTTAATGTGCTTGAAGCGCCATGGTGGCTGGAAATCCAGCACTGTAGCTGAGCGTTATATTGAAGACTCTCTAGCAACAAAAAAAGAGGCAGCCTTGAAAATTTTTGCACCTAGTGCAAGCGCTACGAGTACAGAAGATCATGTAGAAAAGGAAGAATTAAAGACCATTTCCTTAGAACACAGCGAGACCTCCACTGTTACCTCTGGCGGGTTTTATTTTGGAGAAAATGTTAGTTTTAATCATTGTACTTTTAATCTTTATAACTAAACAATAAATTTGTTTTCGTTGTTTTCCAAATTGGGTATTTGAGTTAATAACTTACATTACTTTTGCATCCGCTGTGAGGGGATGCAAAAGACTTTTGCAGCCGCCGGTGAAAATGTCAAACTTTAAGGTTGTCAGGTGAAGTTTAAAATATCATCTTTTATTGACGTCTGAAGAAAAAATTCTTTTCCATCATGATAATGCGCCCTCTCATTCGTCCGTTATTGCATCCAATAAATTAATTCAATTGGGTTATGAATTGCTGCCCCATCTCCATATTTGCCAGATCTGTCTCCAAGTGATTTCTTCTTGTTCCCAAACTTGAAGAAGTGGCTCGGAGGATAGAGATTTCATACAAATGAAGAAGTAATGGAAGCAACGGGTGCATATTTTGCAAAGTTTCCAAAAAAATATTTTTCTGGAGGTTTAAAGAAGTTGGAAAGCCGTTGAAGCAAGTGTATAGAATTAAAAGGAAATTATGTAGAAAAACAAAACATATTTTTGTCTTAAAACAAGTTTTTTTATTGAAAAGTCACTCTTCCGTCAAACCACCCTCTTAGTTTGGATGTTTATTTGTAAATTCTCTTGAATTTTTTGAATTATGAGCTAGCGGTTTGCTAATTATTTGCCGGTTATTAATTTCTGTTATGTTTGCATACAATTTCCAAGTATATTTTATTAATAACTTTTTTAAAGAGCTTAATTTCGATGTTTATTTGTAAATCTCTGTGACTTTTTCATAAAATTAATTATGAGCTAAGCAATTTTATAGTTATTTGCGTGTTTTTAATTATTGTTAGCTTTCTATCTCTAATTAATAACTTTTAAACAATTTAATTTCGATGTTTATTTGTAAATATATCAATATTTTTCATAGAACTAAATGAGCTAAGTGGTTTATAATTACTTCCGTTAATAGTAATTCGAATACTGCGTATTCAACTGACCTTACTGTTCGAATTATTTAATATTTTGAACTTAATAAAATCCTAGTTCATGAAATACAAGAAACTCAAAAGTCTACAATTATTATTTCAATCTAAGCCTTAAGAAAAATTGTTTTTTCATGTAATTTCCCCAAATGTGAGAAAATTGACGAATATAGTCAATTAAATCCTAGTTAATGCAAATATCACCAGCATGTCACATTTAAATTTACCGCCTTGATACTTTTTAACCCGAATGTACCTTTCAGACAAGGGCGACATCAAAGCGCCAACTTCAGGGACTTTGTTTTCTTGGCAGGACTATATTAGAATTTATATACCTACTTATGTTAGTAAATACAATATTATGGAAGTTAAATGTTTTAATACTTTTATACCCATTTGCACCACCTCGGTTTTAAACTGAGGTGGTGCAAACGGGCCAGTTCTTATACATTCACAATAAAGCATTTGAATATGAATTTTTAAAATTTCCGCCTATGCTTCATTAGCGCTCAGGTGTCGTAATACACAACTAATTTATTATAACGGCGCGAATGGTAGGAGTCGTGTATCTATCCCCTCACTTATCTATGGAAAAACCTAACATTTTCAAAAATTAACTTTTTTTTTGTTTTTGATTTCCGCACAAAAATTCTTTCATATTCGTGATCTGCACCCTTTAATTAGTAGAAACCGGCTGAACACGGATAACACATTTATACCGTGTTTTGTATTAAAAATGATGTTTTTTATTACGATGATGATGGAGAATTGTTCTGCGTATGGATTCAAAAACGTCGATTCTGATTCGCACACAACACCCTTTATAAGCGACGGCTGCTGCATCATTCAGTAGGGCAGTCCGAACCTCGGTATCGAACGTAAGCCCCTTCTCGCGTAAGAGTTTTGTGATTTTTTTTACAAACTCTCTTAATTTCCAAAAAAGAACTTAGCGTTTTTACGCTCATCTTCCGGCATCTTCACCGCTTCGGAGTTAGATCTGACTGCTTGCATACAGATAATACGAAGAAGCGGTTATCAGTAGAGGAGCCACAGCCTAGCAGCAAACAGGAGCCGCCAGAATACAGCAGGAGCGAAGAACGTAAATAAAGAAGCCACCAGGACACCGCCAACTACAGGATCGACGTCGGGTAAGACAATAGTTACCGTTTAATAAAAAATATTTTTTAATTAATTTTAATTTATTGTTTTATTTTAGCGCTTGTTTTCCTCCTTTTTCTATTTGGGTTTTTATTCCTCGGGGTAAGACTGCACCTCGGCGGAGACCCGGCCTTTCTTTAAAACAATTTACTTCTTACTCCTTTTTTTAAAACCCGATTAATAACAACCGCGATGGTTAAGCACGGTCACCACCGTGCTACCATGACGGTTGTATCCCCAACCCCCCGATGCTCCCGACACACACACACACACACACAAACCCACCCCCTTACCTACACCTACCCAGCCACCTGTACCTGCGCTGATTCCTACACCCGCTTCCCCATATCCTAATCCCACCCGCTCTCAATCCTCGAGGTATTGCATCAGAAATATTCCGAAAACCATCTCCACTCAAAAACTCCTATTCACATCCCTACAACCCTTAAATCTTCCCTGGTTAAACTTAATGTTTAACCATAACCACACCTGTCTCCTAGAAACCTCCTATCTTTTGCTGGATGGTACACAGCTTAGACTGCTGCATCATTTCGATGATTCCACCGTCGCCCTTACCCAACTATCCGGCCCTCAATACAACACCACTCCTAGAACGCTCTCCTTTTCCTGCGTGATTCGTCACGTAAACAAGGACATCCTAGAACCCGAGATCCTCGGTGCGATCGATTTTCCACACGCGAGGAAGACCGTTCGCATCACCTCCAAACACCCCTACATCCTTTATCTGTGTCATTACCTCTTCCCAAACCACCCTAGAGCACCTCGTCGCACGCGGTGTCGTCATGTTCGGGCGACACTACAGCTGCGAACCCTCCCTAATCCCTCAAACTCTCCGTAAGTATTGCTCTTGCATGCAGGTGGGGCATACCGCTGAGGAGTGTCCCACCCCGCTCTATCCGTTGCCCCAACTGTGGCGAAAGCCACACAGATACTCCTCCTGTAAATCCACGACTAACCCAAGGTGTAACAACTGCGGGGTAGCTCACCCTACCTTCTCCTTTAAGTGCCGGAAGCGGCGGGGACCTCCCAGTTCTCCGTCGAAGAAGGCTTCCCTCGAACCTATCCTGTCTTCCGTAGAGTCCGACTCGGAACACACAGCCCACCTTAAATCCTCTCCCGATACCGAATTCCTATCCATAAAAGACTTCCTACAAATCCTCACCCACTCCTTCTTTCAGATGTTACCCGACGGACGAGATAGGGTTGTCCGCACCCTAGGCTCGCTATCTCGAACCTTCTTCCAACGGAGGATCAACATCTGCGTATCCGGTACGCGGATGACGGTCGTCGTAATCCGCCAACCCATTCCTTAACTCCTTCTACAATGGATATCCTAACAGGGACAGTTAATGCCAGAGGCGTTCGTCGGAAACGCCCCTTACTTAAACACTTCTTAGATACACATAATATACACATCCTTTTCATCACGGAAACAAAACTCGCAACAGATGAACACTAAATTTAAACATGTATCACACATTTTTAAACAATAGCCACCACGGAACCGCCCTCCTAATTGAAAATTCTTTCCCATCCACTCCTTTTCAACTTCCTGCGCACCTACAGCATCTCGAATGCGTTGCTGCGACGGTGCACTTTCCCACTCCTATAGCATTTATTTCTTATTACAACCCGCCCGGCCACAACACCGTATCCGATGACCTTTTAATCTACGCCGTTAGCCTCCCTAATGCCCGCCACACCCAATTCGGTGACACCGCAACTAATGGCAACGGTAACAGGCTATTCTCCGGTCTGTTGCAGTTGCCGCCCTTGCGAATCGCCAATACCCAACCAACATATTTCGAACACTTAGGGACCTCAATAGTAGATCACGTCATAGTTTCCGAACCCATAGCTCACTATTTGGATCGTGAGTGCTTTCTAGGCACCACGATCACATCAGATCATATACCCCTACTGGTCAAAACTTCATTTTGTCCAGCTCCCTCTACACCTCCTCAATACACAGTCATTAAAGATTTTTCAAAAGCAGATTGGAATGTGTTCTCCGAATACATTTCAAAATCACCCACAAACGAAAACTGGAGATTCTATGATTCAAAATAAGACAAAAATTATCATAAACGCTTTTCCGAAAATGCTTCCTAACCGAGATACAGGTTGACTAAAAAATAATTAATCAGGTGAGTTTGAGTTAACTGGCTCCATCCAGTGGCGTAGGATATGTTAAGTTAATCACTTTAAGTAAAAAAACGCACGTCCCTGCTTTTTTTGAAGAAATATTTTGTTGTTAAATTCAACATTTAATTCTGCAAATAAAATCATGCTTAGTATTTTCTCGATTCGGCACCCGTTTTTGAAATATTTTGCAGTAACATAAACGACTACATTGTACAGTAATAACCAAATTAAATAAATCGGAGATTGTTTTGCATTTGACAGTTACGTATCTTATGTTTTCTAAAATAGTTGCATTTACGCGTGTTTTGTATTTCATTGTTTGTGTCTAATTACTGTAAAAATGAATTATTCCAAACGAGAACTGGTCGATATGCATTTATGTTATGGTAATACTAATTGCAATGCTCGTGCAGCTGCTCGACTTTATGAACAAAGATTTCCAAATAGAAGACATCCACATCATACTACGTTTAGAACCGTTCATCGGAACTTGTTAGAGTATGGAAGTCTAAAAGGAAAGAAAAATTGCGGACGAAATGCTCGTGTACCAGTTGAAATTGGGGAACAAATTTTACATGGAGTTTATGAAAATTCATCAATAACTACGCGTGAGTTAGGTTTAGAATTTGGTGTGTCGCATAGCAAGTCTTGGAAAGTTTTACGAGAACAAAATTTACATCACTTTCACCTACAAAAACTGTATGCATTGTTGCCTGCTGACCATCCTCGTCGAATGAATTTTTGCGAATGGTTTTTAAATAAAAAGGCTGAAGATGTACAATTTGTTAGAAACTTATTGACCACTGATGAGTGTATTTTTTCCCGAAATGGAATAATAAACTTGCATAATTCCCACAAATGGTTAGATGAAAATCAGCATCCAACTGTAGTTACAGCTTAGATGTTAGAATGAACATGTATTTCATCCATGGTGGTGCACCACCACATTCTACACGAAACATCAGAGAATTTTTAAATGCATGGTTCCTTGGACGCTGGATTGGACGAGGAAGTGAAGTACCGTAGCCGGCACGATCGCCAGATTTTAACCCATTGGATTTTTTTGTGTGGGAGTATCTGAAAACTCGTGTCTATTCTGTTCAAATTGATAATCAAGAGCAACTTTGGAATCGCGTACAGATGGCATGCGATGAGATTAGGTCTATGACAAAAATTTTTCAGCGTGTTAGGTTTCATTTGCTCAGAAGAATACAAGCTTGTATTCAAAAGGAAGGAGGACATTTTGAACAATATGTATAAAAATAATTATTATTTTGTTTTTTGATTCCTTCAATATCTAATAATGTACCTAATAGTTAACTGCGTTATTTTTTTGTAAAATAAAACAAATTTTGATTTTTATTGAATAATATGGTCGTTTATGTTAATGCAATATATTTCAAAAACGGGGTGCCGAATCGAAAAGATACTAAGTATGATTCTATTTTCAGAATTAAATGTTGAATCTATCAAAAAAATATTTCTTCAAAAAAACCAGGGGCGTGTGTTTTTTTTACTTAAGCTGATTAACTTAAAATATATAGTGTAAATTAGTCACATGTTAATATCACCTGTTTGTATATTTTGTTTTTATTATGTGAGTTAAATAATGTACTTCTATTAATAATTCCTCAATATGTTTTGTGTACTATATTTTTATGTGTGTTTTATATAATGTATTTACTTCTACACCATTTGGTTAAGAATAAAATATCTATCTATAGCCACCACGATGCGCTTACAGAGGAGTCGCCTTACGATGCGCTTCACGCCGCTAATCTAACATCGTGCTGCACATCAACAAGTACAATCCCCACAATGCGTTCCGCCAACCTTCGCCTACTCCTGGGACCGTCACACCTCTACCATCTTCTCCGCAGAAACCATCATGATTCCAGGTCTGGGATATCGCCCCGACCTACAGCAAGATCAAGCCTCTTAAGGTACCGCTCTTCCATTTGTGCCATTACGTCCAAAGCGTGCGTTAACGTGTGAAAATAGACCTTAGTCTAGTTAGAATTATTATTAGTGATGTACGTTTGTAATCTGATTTAATTAGACACGCGCACATTCTCAGAGTTCTCGGCGGCACAAGCTGCGAGTGAAACATCGCGAATAAACCAGATTGGAATGCAAGTGAAACGCGAATATAAAGCAAGTGTAACGTCGCCACAGGAACACTACCGTGAGTGATACAACCCAAGTATCGAAAGATGCAACAGTCCACCAGTTCAACCATGAAAAACATTTCTGGCATCCAGCCATCGATGCAGGCCGATTATAAACTACATAGCATCCAGATAAAGTTTTCAACCTATTTGCGAATCCTCAATGATGACACATGGTACAGCTATATCGCATCCAAAAAAGGGGTTTATACGAAGATATATCTTCAGCCAAGCGCACAGTTTGGAGTTTGGCGACCGAAAATCATCTCAGTTCCTACGACTCCTCCAAAATCTGTCAGGAGGAACAGTTCAATTATTCTGGTCTAGTTAGAAGACAACAAGCCAACATTCAAGCCAAGATCCAGTATCGAGGACTGAAGGTGAAATCAACCCCCACCTTATACGCAACCAATGGAACACCAATCAAAACAGAACACTCAAAGCACACACAATTCCAGATCGCTACCATATACCACACATCAACGGTTCTACGCAAAACTTACACGGGAAACATCTTTTCAACCACGAATCTAATCCGCGTATGTCATCAAATCCGTATGGCCGAAGATGACTTACCGAAGATCGCAATAACGATACCATTCGGGTTATATGAGTTCCTACGTATTCATTCTAATGCAAAAATCTACCTGCCGGCGGTACAAAGTTAGTGCATCCCAAGCAAGGAGCACCGTTAGAAGTAACAATTGACGCTTGCAGTTATACACTAGGCGGTGTAATCCAGCTGCAGCAAGACAACTACTCACCATTTTCTGCACAATTGAGCAGTACAAACACCTAGTCGAAGGAAGAGAGTTTACGATCTACCCTAATCACACCAAGCAAAAAACCTCACCTCGTCAATTCCGATACCTAGAATACATCGCGCAATATTCAACCGATATAAGAGACATAGTCGGGAAACTACAGGGACTGAGGACGAGAGCAAGAATTTGACACGTGACAGGCCTTAACCAAAGAAACTCACCACTCAACTGCGACATCTTGACGTCAACCGTCAGATCATTCGCTGCAAAAGCACTCCTCAAAGAAACTTTCTACAGCATCCAGTAATCGTCACACTCAGACCTTTGAGAATCTGCCATAACGATCAAATAAAATTTCTAGTGGTCAAATTGGAGAACATAGGTAGGCCAATGCTTACAATATGAGGTAACTTTCCACCAATACCAACTAAGCTCGAATACGTACACATCAACCTCGTTGGACCTCTTCTAGTTCATCCCCACGTATTAACATGTGTCGACTGCTACACGAGATGGTCAGAAGTAATCCCGCTCGAGAATATGGAGGCAGAAACAGCGAGGATTCATGAAGATTCTCATATCGGCTTATCGCCTAAAACTAATTTGATGATAGAACACTTCCACCGTCAACTCAAAGCAGCCCTCATATGGCTGTCCAAGAATCGATGCACGCCTAGTCAATCATACTACTTGGAACTAGAACGACTTGTAAAGAGAACTTAAGAACGAACGTCACCGGAGTAGGCCATTGTTATATACATGCCGGTCAGAGTACAAAAGCAAATGGATTTCAGCTTATAGAAAAGAAAAGACATTCATTAAGAACAATAGTAAATGGCTCACAAGTGTTATCAAATTTCCAATGTACGCCAGGCTATTATACAGCAATACTAGTCTCCCAACAAAAAATTTCACGAGTTAAGTGATAGCTCAAAACGACGAAGAACGAAGGAGCTGAGAGCTGAACTGATATTTGCTAAGCAAATGAGCCTGAGGACCCAAGGCAATATAACCGCGTCCCCCATTTTATGAGATATCTCAAGATCACCAGGCACAGCAAAACGAATCAAAAGAAAATTAACACTGCAACAACTGTCTGGCCTAGAAGCAATATCAGTTTTTGCGGAGCAAACCTATCCCGGTCTCCATATGGTATTACTCAACAAGCTGACAAGAAACGGTTTCCCTGTTATAAACTTATTCAGAAAGTGCAAGAAAGATTGCTACTCAGATAGCGAAGCATTTACATCTGCTGAAATTACCTTACAACCTCTTATGAGCCATATAGCTTCTCGATTATGCACCTACCTGAGTGATGTTATCATGGAAATATCAGACGAAGACCGGAGGAGTTTGATGTTAATATCAAAGTTGGGTTGTGATGGTTCTCAACAGAGCCGTTATAAGCAGAAACTTGACTAAGGTGAGGACAACTCAAATATTTTCCTCAGTTCATTTGTGCCAATACGACTGTTAGTCAAATGTCAAGATAAAGCAAAGATCATTTGGCAAAATCCAATGGTATCATTCCCGAGATATTGCCGGCCAATCCAGATAAGATTTATCCACAAGACAGATGTAACTAAAGAAGAAATTGCTTATATCAAGGACCAGATTACGACACTACAAGCATCTGAAGCTTTCATCTGTAACCTGCCTATTAAGATAAATCATCAGCTTCTTTTCACAATCGTTGATGCGAAAATTTGCAATGCTGCGACTGACACCAAATCCACCATGCGATGCTACATTTGTGGTCTCACTTCTAGGGGTTTTAATAAACTTCTCAAGATACCAGAAAATACATCTACTTTTGAATTTGGTTTATCTACTTTGCACACTCGCATAAGATTTTTTGAATGTATTTTACATGTGACTTATAAAATTCCTGTAGAAAAATGGCAAATACGGTCGAACGGACATCACACTATTGTAAAGGCTACAAAAACTCGCATTCAGAATGAGTGTAAGACAAAAATGGGACTACTTGTGGATGTGCCGAAAGCCGGATTCGGCAACACTAATGACGGCAATACGGCTCGTCGTTTATTCGCCAATTGCAAGTTGTCTACTGAAATAACCAAGGTCAATATAGATTTGATAAGACAGTTTCCAGTTATTCTTGAAGTGATTGCAAGCGGACTAAAAATAGATGCAAACAAATTTTCTACATACACTGACAAGGCTTCCCAGCTTTATGTCTTATTATATCCTTGGCTGCCACTGACTCCAACTGTCCACAAAATCTTGCAACATAGTCCTGCAATAATAGAAAATGCAATACTTCCTATTGAACAACTTCTGAGGAGGCATCAGAAACAAGAAATAAACACTTCAGAGATTTTCGTATGAACTTTTCGAGAAAATATTCCCGGCAAGCTAGTAATTGGGATGTCATAAATAGGTTACTATACGAAAGAAGTAATATGGAAAAAGACTGGCTTTTTCGCAGGACGCTATGGCAATGTTGAAGCCCGAAGACGAATACCATTCTGACTGAGGATCACATAGAGGAAGAAAATGAAGATGAACGCAAAGGTTTAAGTGATGAAGATTGTATATTTATTAGGTCTCATGATCATTTAAGTTGTACTGATTTTGAAGTCTTAGTATTTTGCTTGATTTTGTACGAGTATTTTTAATAATTTTTACTTTTGAATGTGTCTTTAGAGTTTTTGATGTTAAAAGTTTTTTGATATATTTCACACCAACAAGTTTAATGAGCTGAAATAAAGTGTCTTACTTTGATATGGTACTATGACTCGTTTTATTTGATTTCTGCGTTAATAAAAAATATGTACCATTTTTTCTCTCGCACTACTGTTGAATTATGCTTAAGTACGGTTTTCCCAGTCGTTTTATATGTCCTAAATTTTAGATATACGACCGGATACTTTTGCCCACCAAATAACTCTGAATAACCCACAGTGCGCCACTTAAAACCACTCGAAACAGTAAGCAGGTAAAGAAGACTATCCGTTTCCAGTGATTCCATCATCAGGAAAGGGGTACACCGAATGGCTCAGTTTTAGTAACATCGGCGGTACTTGAGCCACATGAAGCATACACCAATTCAGATTGAAATTAATCGCTATTCCACCACGCATGCACTACTCTTTATTAGCGACATCAACCGCATCATTCGGCATTCAATTCTACGCTCTCTAATAGCTAAAAAAGGTGGCTGTTGGAGCATTTCATATATCGGTGCGCTTCCTATAGCAACCACAGCGTGCTCATATAGCCATCACATACCGATGCGCTTATATAGCCATTACGACGCGCTGATATAGACTTCACTTTACGAAGAGATTTACGTCAATCTAACACGGCACGGCTTATCAATAGGCACAATCACAGTATTGGATAAACACTAATAACTCTGTCTACGCTAAAGCGAATACGCAAAAATCATCGCAACGTATTCTCTAGCTCCTAGCATCGTTCACCTTTACCACAGAAGCGTACATCACTTCATGTCTGGAAACTACAACCAGGAGACATCACCCCAGTGCAGTGCAAGATCAATTTGGTCACGATACTGCATAAGATCTACGCTATTTCATTATCCGCAGGCGTTACCGTATCGAAATGAACATTAATAAACTGTAAATATTACTATTACCAGTTAAAATTCAATTTAAATTTTTAAATAATTGAGTTGTCTTAACAATAAAACAACGTTTATGAAATACAAGAAGCATGGCTTAGTCTCTATTTTAATTTATTAGACAAGAATTTTATTAAATATATATTGATCGCTCTATTAAACACCATTAATAATTAAACATGTCTAAAGTTGTATTATATTACAGTTCTCCACATTTAGTATCAACTTAATTTTCAAGATATTCTCAAAAAGTGCTTTAGCCCTTCTATATAAAGTATCTTTATTTGTGAACCGATTTTAACACAAGTACCAAAAGCGACTGTGAAATATCTCAGTAATAACACGAAACATACAAGTTTATTAAAATGTGCTGCGCACTCAATTATACTCACACACATACACACACAACACACTCACAACACACACACACACACACACACACACACACACACACACACACACACAACACACACACCAACACACACACACCACACACACCAACACACGCTCCGCGCACACACACACAACCACACACAACGCACACATGCACACTACCCACACACATACACACACTCACACCATCAACACACAACACACACACACACCACACACACACACACACACACACAACACAACACACACACCACACATGCACACATCACCACAACACACACACACACACACACACACACTCCACACACTCACACACTCCACACACACACCACACCACACACACACACACACACCACTCACACACTCACACTCACACACCACACTCACACACACACACTCACACACTCACACACCTCACACACTCACACCACACCACACCCACACTCACACACTCACACACTCACACACCCACACTCACACACCACTCCACACTCACACACTCCACACTCACACACTCACACACACCACACACCACACCACACACTCACACACTCACACCACCACACCCACACTCACACACCCACACACCCTCACACCACACCTCACCACACTCACACACTCACACACACTCACACACTCACACCACACATCACACACTCACACACCTCACACCTCACCACACCCACCCACACTCACACACCTCACACACACCTCACACACCACACACCCACACACACCACACCCCCCCCCCCCCCCCCCCCCCCCCCCCCCCCCCCCCCCCCCCCCCCCCCCCCCCCCCACCCCACCCCCCCCACCCCCCCCCACCCCCACCCCCCCACACACCCACACCACACCTACACCCACACCACACACACACACCACACACCACACCCACACACCCCACACACACACACCACACACACCCACACCACACACCACACCACACCCCACACCCACCCCACCCACACACACCACACACCCCACACCACACACCACACACACACACACCACACTCACACACCACACACCCACACACCACACCACACACACACACCACACCCCACTCACACACCACACCACACTCACACACTCACCACACACCCACATCCTCACACACCTCCCACACACTCACACACTCACACACTCCACACTCAACTCACACTCACACACTCACAAACTCCACACACATCACCACACACTCACACACACACTACACATCCCACCACACTCACATCAACACTGACCTCTACACTCACACACTACACATCACCACACAACTGCACACACAATCCCCTCAACACTCGCACACACCACACATCACATCACACACTCACCCACAACTACTTACACACACTCCACCTCACTCAACACCTCACACACCCACACACACCCTATCAACCACTGACTCACACTCACACAACTCAAACACTCCACACACCATCCTACACACCACTCCACACCACACATCCTCCACCACACCACAACACCTAACACACACTACACAGCCACAATCACAAATTTCCACCACTCCACACACCACATCACTCCACACACAACTCCACACTACACACTCACACACACAACACACACTCAACACTTCTCAACAACACCTCACACCACACACTAACCACTCCACTCATCACACATCTCATCACCAGCACACACAACACAACACACTAACACTCAACACTCACACATCACTCACAACTACACTCCACACATCTCAACACCACACAACGTCCTCACAACTATTCAAATCAACAATCCACTCAACACACACTACACTCCACATTACCACAACCCTATACCACTCCACACACCTACACACACTACACACATCCACACACCGATCACTCACATCAACGCTACACACTCCACAACACTATAACACACACTCTATCACAACTCACAATTTTCACATCATTCACCAAACACTCACAACTCAACAACACACACTTTCACAAACACACACATTCACATTCAGCCATCCACACACATTCATCCACACACATCAACTAACAACATCTTACACCACACCATACCACTCACACACTCACACATCCACACCCCATACACACACTCACCTCTTTTCACAATCTCACACACATTCACACCCACACACAATCCACCACTCCACTCACACTCCACACCCATCATCACACTCAACCACACTCACCTACTCACAACATCTCACACACTTCACACCTCACACATTCCTCACACATCCACACACTCAACATCCTCAACACCACACACCACACACCACACCCATCACACCACAACACTCCATCCACACTCACACACACTCACCTTCACCAACATCCAACACACTCCACACACACAGCACACTCACACCCACATCTCCACTCAACTACCAATCAACACTTTCACACACACACCATCCCATCATCAACGACTACAACACTCAAACACATCTCACACACTACACACTCCACCTTTACATCACCTTGCTCCACTACTCAACTCCACAACACTCACAATCCTCACACAACAACACACACCACTCAACACTCTCACACACTCACAACCACACATCAACACTTCACACATTTTCGTATGAACTTTCAAAATATTCCCAAGCTACATTGGATGTCATACACACTAGCCCCGTTACCTATACGAAACAAGCAATATGCACAAGACTGCTTTTCGCAGACCTACTGCATGTAAGCCCAACAATCACATTCACTAGATCACATACAACAAATCACATCAACAAAGTTAACATAAATATCTTATTAGCTCAACACTTAACTACATTTTAATCTAACTTCTATTTTTCACACTTTTCACACTTTACTCTCAATCTTACCTATTCACACACTATACATCACACCCACACTCAACACTAATCACATCACCTCACAGCACTACCTTTACTACACTCTACTCACACACTCACATTTCCTCACAACTACTACACACTACACGTTTCACCATCTTACATCCACACTTCACACTACACGATCACTACCACCAACACTCACAACACCACACCCCACACACCACAACACACAGTACAACACCTTACATTACACATCACACACCACACATCCACACTCACACTCCACACACACACTACCCATCACACTCACATTCCACCCACACTACACTCACTACACATCACACCACTCACACTCATCACCCTCACACACACACACACACTTCACATTCCACACTCACACTCACAACCACACTCACATACACACACTACCACACTCACACACCATACACCACACATCACACTCACTTCACACTCCACACACGACGCTTATCAAACCACAATCCTACCACAACACACACACTCACCTACAACACACATCACACACATTCCACTCACATCATCACCTTTACCACACTACACACTCACTGAACACAACCACACACATCACACCATCACACTCCACACTCCACACACCATCACATCACACACACTCACACACATCACATCACACTCACACACACTCACACACTCACACACTCACACCACACACCTCACCACACACTCACACCCACACTCACACCACACACACACCTCCACACACTCCTCCCCACTCCCACACTCACCACACACCACACCTCACACACCTCCCACTCCACACTCACCACACTCACACTCCACACTCCCCACCACACTCCACACACCACTCCACACCCACACATCACTCACACACTCACACTCCACCTCCACACTCCACACACTCCACACTCCACACACTCCACACCCCCACACCCCACATCCACCTCACACCCTCCCCACACACTCACACCACACACACACACCACACCCACCCACCCACACCTCACACCCCACACCACACACTCCACACTCCACACCTCCACACTCCCCACACCTCACACACCTCACACTCACACACCACACCCCACCTCACACACTCCACCCCACCTCCACCCCACACTCACACCCACACACTCCACACCTCCACACACTCACACTCACCCCACACTCACACACTCACACACTCCACCACTCACACACTCCACCACACCTCACACACCTCCACACTCCACACCCCCACACTCCACCCACACACCCACTCACCTCCACCACACTCACACTCCCACTCAACACACACACCCTCACCCACCTCACACACCCCCTCACACCACCCTCACACACCACACACCACACCCATACACCCACCACCACACACCACCCCACACCCACCACACACTCACACACCACACACACACACACACACCCCACACACTCCCCACACCACCCACTCACCTCCACTCACACACTCCACACCCCACCCACACACCACACACTCCACACACACTCACACACCCACACACTCACACACCCACACTCACACACCCACACCCACACACCCACACTCACACACCCACACCACACCTCACACACCACACACCCACACCTCCACACACACCACCCCACACCCACACCACACCCACACCACACCACACACACTCCACACCCACCACCCCACACACACTCACACCCCACACACCACACACACCACACACCACACACACCCACACACCACACACTCACACACCACACACCACACACACCCACACCACACCTCACACACCACACACACACACCACCCCACACACACACTCCACCCACACACCCCCTCCACACACCCCACCACCACACACTCACACCACACATCCACACCAACCACACCCCCACACACCACCACACCACACACCCACCCCACACCCACACCACCCACACACCACACACCACACACCCACACCACACCCACCCACACCCCCACCCAAACTCACACCCACACACCCACACCACCACACCACCCACACCACACACCACACCCACCACACCACACCACACCCCCACACCCCCCACACACCCACACACCACACACTCACACCCACACACTCACACACACACACACACACACCCACACTCACCACACACTCACACACCACACACCCACACACACACACTCACACACTCACACACTCACACACACACACCACACACTCACACACTCCACACACACTCACACACACACCCACACTCACCCACACACCACACCCACACACCCACATCCCCACCCACACACTCACACACCCCCCACACTCACACACCACACACACACACACACTCACACCACCCCACACTCACACACCCACACACCCACACACTCACACCACCCACACACACACACTCACACACACTCACACACTCACACTCACACACACCACACACCACACACCCACACACTCACCACACCCACCCCACACTCACACACCACACACACCACACACCACCACCACACTCCACACCCACACACCACACACCTCACACACCCACACTCACACACCACACACCCACACACCACACACACACTCCACACACCACACACTCACCACCCACACACTCCACACTCACACACCACACACTCACACCCACACACACACTCACACACCACACCCCACACACTCACACACTCCACACACACACACACACCCACACCACACACCACACACCACCACCACACACACACACCACACCTCACACCACACCTCACACCACCCACACACACACACCACACACCACACACCCACCACACACCCCACACTCACACACTCACACTCACACACACACACTCACACCACTCACACCCACACTCACACTCCCACACACACACTCCACACTCACACACCCTCACACACTCACACACACTCCACACACTCCACACTCACCTCACACACTCACACACCCACACACCACACCACACCTCACACACTCACCCACACCACACACACACACTCACACACTCACACCACTCACACACCACACACACTCACACTACACACCCACACCACACACACACACTCCACACTCACCACCACACACTCACACACTCCCACACACACTCACACACCCTCCACACCTCACACACTCACACACCCCACACACCACACACACCCACACACTCACACCACACCCCACACACTCACACACTCACACCCACACACCTCCCACCACACTCACACACTCACACACCCCACACACCCCACACCACACTCCACCCACACTCCACACTCACACACTCACACACCTCACACCACACACCACACACCACACACACACCACCCCACCCACACACTCACACTCCACACACCCACACACTCACACACCCACACACCCACACACACTCCCACACACTCACCCACACCCCACACTCCCACACCCACCCCCTCACACCTCACACACTCACACCCCACACACACACCACACACCCCACTCACCACACCTCACACACTCCACACACTCAACCCCACACCTCACACACCCATCACACTCACACCTCACACCACACACACCCACACACTCACACACTCACACACCACACACTCCCTCACACTCCACCACACTCCACACTCCCTCACACACCACACACACACACTCCCACACACTCACCCACACCCACACACTCACACACTCACACCTCACCTCACACACCACACACCTCACACCCACACCTCACACCTCCACACTCACACACCCATCACACTCACACCTCACACACTCACACACTCACACACACACTCACACACACTCACCTCACACACTCCACACCTCACCTCACACACACACTCACCTCACACACTACACACACTCACACACCTCCACACCCACTCACTCACACACCTCACACACTCCACACTCCACACTCCTCCACACACTCCACACCACTCACACTCCACACTCACACACTCCACACTCACACACTCACACACTCACACACTCACACACTCACACACTCCAACCACACTCCACACTCACACACTCACACTCCACTCACACACTCACACACCTCACACCCACACTCCACACACCTCACACTCACACACTCACACTCCACACTCACACACTCACACACTCACACCACACTCACATCACACACTCACACCACCACACATCCACCCCACACTCACACCTCACACACTCCTACACACTCACACACCACTCACACACCACATCCCACTACACACACTCACACACTCACACACTCACACTCTCACCACACTACACACACTCACACACTCCCACACTCACTCACCCACAACCACTCACACCACACACTCACACACTCACACACTCACACACCTCACACACACAACACTCACACTCACACACTCACACACTCCACACAACTCTCACACTCCACACTCACACACTCACACACTCACACACTCACACACCACACTCACACACTCACACACTCACTCACACACTCCACACACACCACACTCACACACTCACACACCTCCACACCCTCCCCACACTCACACACTCACACACCTCCACCCACACACACACACTCACACCACTCACACACACCACACACCTCCACACTCACACACACTCACACACTCACACACACACACTCCACCTCACACCTCCACACCACTCACCACACTCACACACTCACACCTCCACACACTCACACACACACTCACACACTACACACACTCCCACACACTCACACACTACACACTCCACCACACCTCCACACACTCACCCTCACACACCTCCACACACTCCCACTCACACTCACACCTCACACCTCACACCACTACACTCACACACTCACACACTCACACTCACACACACTCACACCACACACTCACACCTCACACACCTCACACACTCACACACCACACTCACACACTCACATCACACATCACTCACACACTCACACACTCACACACTCACACACTCACCACACACTCACACACTCGCACACACACACACAGTCGCGAGGCGTAAATAATGTTAATAATATTAGTATCCCCAAAGATGAATCTCGTATTTCAAAATTTTTATTATTAATATAAATAATAAGAGTTATATTAACATCTAAATATACAGGGGGCGGCATTATTGCGTCGAACTACGATATATCCGTTATTAAAGGAGATATCAAAAAAAGTTAATTACAAAAATTATAGGCAACTTCACATTATAAAAGTATTACCAGGGTGAACCAAACATACTTTTTTTTAAATGGGACACCCTATACATTATTTCAAATTTAGATTAAGCTCCAATATAGGGTTTCATTATGTTATACAGGGTATTTCAAAAGTTATGGTCAATTGTACACGAAAATCATTCTCATTTCAACGTCCTGTATATCCTAGATAGAACAACCTAACAATAATTTTTTACAGGCATAGCTTTTTGACATTAGTACAGTGTTAACATTTTGAAATACAGCTAGATCGTTTTCGAATGGATGTTTGCGTGTGTGCGTGCATGCGTATGTGGGTGTGTGTGTGTGCCTGCGTCGCCACTATATCTTATAAACAGGTACTTTATAGACGGCGTTAAACTACATTTCTAGAATATCACGAAAACCACTAAACTTAGAGAAAACCATGTAAAACCCTCACGAAAGTTTTTGTATAAACCTTAAAAAAACGAAAGTCCCTTAAGTACTTTTTGTGAATATTAAAAGAAATAACTTTTCCTAGTAGGCTTTAAAATTAATTAAATAAATAAATGTAAAGTGCGCCGCCTTGCTGTATTATTTGAATTACAAAGTTACCTTCGAATATGAACGGAATCTATTGATGATCACTATTTGTTATAAACATCAGCCAGTCTGTTTATGTTTTATTTCAATGATTACAAAAAATGTACCTAATGTAATTTGATTGCAGTAATGTGTTAATTAAGTTAGATTACGTCAAATTTAACATTAAAGTAATAATGAAACTTGCTTTGAGAAAGTTTAAAGCTCTGTATTGTGTTCATTTATTTGTATTTATTAATAATTTTGTGAAAAACGTACAATATTTTGTATAAACATTACGTGCATTTATATAAATGTTAAAACCTTAAACGCATGACTATTATAATGTTAATATTTAGTTAATTTACATTTATAAAAATACAGTTTTGGTGCTTTGCAAAAGGTGGATATAAGAAAGAAATAAGACTACACTTTGTGCATTTCGTATAAACGGAAATATAAATCAATTAAAAATATTTTTCCCTCTTTATCTTATAGTCTTTGCTAACGTAACATGGACACAAGCATAAGAAAGTCACGTGATGGCCACATCAGAGTTTTTGGTTTTATTTCAAAAGCAAAATGTTAAAAAAGAAATAATCGCATAATTAAATACTATTTTTATTACTCTTTATTTCTCTTTTTTTGAGATTTTGCTTTAAAATAATAAGGGGGCCGACAGTATTTGTCAATCTTAGATTTAATATGTAAAATCCTATATATCAAAAATATCTATACCTGGCATATAACCTTCATTTTTCCACAATAAAAAAATTTCCGCACGTACCTATTTTTATAATTTTTAATTGAATGGATGCAAGTAAAAAAGACTTTTTCGTCAGCTCAGTCGTATTTATTTACCATACATACTTCATACTTCATAATTGGTTGTTAAAAGCAAATATGACAGGTAAATGATTACTTACCGTTCTAGAACAGTAAGTAAAAATAAATACGTTTCGTCCATGTATTTATATCACTACAGTTTATCTCGCTTAACTCAACCAAAAAATTAAAGAAAAACACATTGGGCCAAAAATAGTATAATCATCAGGAACGTAAAGGGTTTACCTGGTCTCAGACGAAGCCTTCGACCAATAAACAACCCTTACCGTTCTTAATACTTAATATACTATTTTATGCATTTAATAAAGGAAAAACAACGGATAGGTTAAAAAGTGCCATATCGCGACTGATTATTATGCCGTGGGTTAAATCAGGATTACTTTAATCTCTTGATTAGCCAATTTCTGACAGATTGACTAATTGAAGTTTGCACCTCATATTTTTTAATTTCGACATTAACATAATCTTGACCTAACCCACCTTTGTGCAACAGGTCCTCTAATTCTTTGCCCTATATACATTTTGGTAGTGCACCAATACGCAGGCTGAAAAAGTTATGCGCAGGTCATAGTTTTTCCTTATAGTCCTTATAGTATGTTATTTTCCAATAATGCACCTATTTTTAATAACGTAGAAGCGATATAATGCCCTAGGGCATTAGGAAATTACTATGGAAACAAAGTATGTTTGGTGAAACTTCTATTAACATCAAATAAAAATGTCAAACAACAAGACATCAAAAAATAAAGATTCTAACCATAGATCTAATAATATCTAGTAATATAAAAATTGCAATTTTCGAAGTGGTCCGAAAAAGTACTGTTTCCATTTGAAGTAGGACCAGCTGTCATATTTTTTGAAGTAGTGCTAGATTCTGCTACTGTAGATCGTGAAATTGAATTTATACCCACTAATAGTGAGGAACTCACTAATTTAGAGTGATTGTTATTGTCTTTGAGCTATTGTTGCTAAGTTTCTGCTTTATACCTTAAACAATGGCCTGTGTATGATTTAGCATTGAGTAAATTCAAAAAGGTCGCAATTTTAGTAGGAATACCCCCAAAGTGGTTTTTACCTTCGGTAATAGTGTTAGTACTAGATGTAATTATTTCATTCACAATTAGTTTATAACATACCGCTTTTCTAACCCTTTAAAGGTTGAAAAGTGAATGGCTCTACGGGTTTACTTTAAGCGGTTAGTAATAACAAAAAAAGGAAACAGTAATGAGATGAAGCGGTGAGTAATGGACCACGTTCCAACCTGTGAGGGGGGAGCTACTATCGATGTAAACTATCAATGTCAAATTGACATCTTGGCAATTTTAATAAAGGGTCAAGAGTATGTAACCATTTATTCCCACGTGCGTAGATGGTAAGTGAACGCAAGCAATAGGCGGAAACAAACAACACGTTTTTTTTCATACGCATATTTAATAAGCGAATTATTGATAACAAGTAACGACAAATCCAATGTAAGCATACCATTTATGGCTTCTAATTAAAGTAAAAAATAAAGTCACATGGTCACGACCTTCAATATTAAATGAGAAGCCGTGAAGGATGTGTTCCACATTTTTTGGTTTGAACTGTATAATGTTGCTTGTTCTTTAATTGTGAATAAAATCGTATACAAACCTCGACAAAAGTACCATTCCCCTGTCTCGAGAACTAGTTCACCTCGAGGCTTGTCCTCTCGGTGAACTATACTTCTCTCGACAGGAATGGAATATTTTCCGCCTAGGTATGTAATATACTATTACGTAATTTAAAACTTACAGTTTACCAACGGATTGTACTGTTCATCGTTTATCTCGGTAGTATACAAAAAAGCTATCTTCAGGTGCTGCACTGGGTATTAGTGATATATAATGACTAATAAGCTTTAATGCACACATTTCATTTTCTTCAATTACTAAAAAACTTCGTTGTTGACCATTTTTGGTTTGAGGAATATCATATCTCGAACATCATTAAAACGTATCTTCACCAGTTCATCCCTTCGGCAAGCTCCAAATACGCCAATGAACAAAGCTACTTTTTCCAGCAAATCTTTATCAGTAGGTGCTTCTTTTAAGAATGACAAACAATGTTCTCTGGTTAAAACTTTTAATTTTTTTGGTTGATAATCTCTTCCTGTTTGATTAAGGAAAAGCTCCAATTGAACAAATTTCTCATTGCTTTTAATTTTTACCTTCCAATCTACATATGTATATGTAGGTATAGAAGGTTATGCATTCGACCATTTTTTCACTATCACTGTGTGTCTGTGTGCGTGCGTGCATGCGTGCGTGCGTGTGTATGTGTGTGGTGTTGTGGTGTGTGTGTGTGTGTGTGGTGGTGATGTGTGCGTGTGTGTGTGGTGTGTGTGTGGTGGTGGTGTGGCGGTGTGTGTGTGCTGTGGTGTGTGTGATGTGTGGTGTGTGTGTGTGCGAAGTGTATGTGTCGTGTGTGTGGTGTGTGTGTGTGTGAGTGTGTGTGTGTGTGTGTGTGTGTGTGTGTGTGTGTGTGTGTGTTAGTATCCACGATAACTCCACAACGAAAAAAACCTACGTACTTAAAATTTGGCATTCAAGCTTGTTTTCATTTGGCATAGAGCTGATTAAAATTTGGCAGAAATCTAGCGGCGGGGTGGGGGGTTTATTAGGGGCAGTTTTTGATTTTTATCAAATAACAGCTGCATACTTTAAAGATATAAAAATACCTAGGCATAGACCTTAAAGATGTCGATTAATTATGTTCTATGTAATTTTTTGATACGACGCGTAATTTAGCAGCAAAAAATCCTAAAGTAGAATTTAGGTGTTAGTTCAAATTTTTCATTATCTGAATAACGATTGATTTTATAAGAAAAAGTATAAACGTATTTTTTAAAGAAAAATTCTACAAAAGTGTTCTTTGTAAACTTTCTTTATGTAAAGCGAAATAAATGTAAAAATTAAATAGATATGATTGAAAATGCTGAAGCTGCATTATCGATATTTTTATAGAAGCGGGCTTTGAAATTTGTTTTATCTTATGTATTTGTCTACTAATCTCTACCTGACATTAAGTTTTAAACGTCATTCTGGCATAGATTATTGTTTCTGTTGCTTGTTTTCGTAAAAAAAGTCGATTGCATAACTTTCTAAACCTACATATGTACAGTGCGATCATTATTGTTTGACCGTGCTGCTCCTAGAACAGTACTACTGTTCCACACCATTTAAATGAAAATTGTGCTGTGTCCAGTGGCGTAAATGCAGATATTAAAATAAATACTACCATAAATGACTAACTTTTGTTAATGACGAATTGCTTATTGTGTAGGCGTACAAAAACTTGAAACATTGTAATTTACGTTTATTTTGAATTAACACTTAATTTTTTTAATTTAGCTTTATTTACGTACATAATACAGTAGGTATATGTTTATTGTTACAGTTAAAATAGAAAAATAAAATCAAACTTGGCAATTATCTATAAAACAATTTCAAAGTGACCACCATTGTTTGCATTACAGAGATCTACTCTTCGTTTCATACTTTCAAATACATTTATTAATTGAGCTTCTGTAATATTTTGAATTGCGTCAGTTATTGCATTTTTAATTCATCAACTTCGATGTTCTGAAAGTGATTTCGATATTCTTCAACACATAATCGTACTGAATACTTCCAGTTTCCATCTACATCTTTTTGGCCGTTATTTTCGGAAATAAGCTTCCAAAATAAACTTGTCTTGTTAGACAGTAAAAGGCATGATAACCTAAAAAAAATTATTTACGAAAAAGGCATAAAATACACGAATGAACTTACTTTGAAAGTCCTGGTTAATTTTTAATGAGTTTGGAAAAAAAATATTTTATTTAATACAAATGTAGATAAAGGAATAATTAAAAGGGTGGCTGCAATAATCAGACAGCTCCACTTTTTTACGAAAATGAGATTTTTACTCAATTACCCTTTAAAAAAATAAGCCGATCGTTCCCTGCAACAATCAGGCGTCTCCATATAACAGTAAAATAAATGACAACGTTATTGGAGCTGCCTTGCTTTCGGTTTGCAGCAAGAACCGGGCAGCTCCTGGACCTGCCTGGTTTTTGCACTTAACTGTTGGCAAAATGTGATGGAAAATATAGAAATATGAAAATATGCATGGAATATAAAAAATATCGATTTCTTTATATATTTTCGTAGTTTCTTTTGAATCTTATGTAATAATATTAATATAACTCTATTTATAAGCACCTTCCTAATACGGTCTAGTTCATTTTCTCTCCTGAGTACATTTTTTACTCAGTAAAAGTGGTAGCTCTCCTTAGGAACTTTCTACCAAGATTGTAACTTAAATATTGAATTTATAAGCAGAAGATTTACATTAATCAATCACTATACTACATAGAATTTGTCCTACGCATAGTTTTTTTTTCTTTATTATATGATTACGTCCAAGATGGCCATTTTATGACCATTTTAGCAATATGAATTGCACAGCTCTCCTTAGCCGCCAAGGGTGAAGAGTACACTAATGTTAAAGGAAACCCAGTGGAAAGGTGACGTAGAGGAGTTCCGTGTCAGTGCCGGTTCAAATGCTTTGAAGGCATAAGCGAAGAAACGCTTAATGAAATTTTTAAGTCTTTTTATGGAATTGGCGATAAAGAGCAACAAGATTTCTATTTAGGTAAGAAACAGTTATTCACATGTATATTGTGAAATGTCCATGTTAAAAAAATGAACTTCAAGAAAACTGACTAAAATAATGCTGCCAATAAGTTTCCCGTTTTTATGGTATCCTAGGTCACTCTGGGCAGTGGCGTAGCTAGCATGGGTGGCACCCGGGGCGGATACCGTAGTGTCACCCCAAATTTTAAAGACAAAAAAAAAGTTCTACTTATATAGAACATTATTATAATTTTGTTGTATTTATAAGCTTTTTTTTTCACGATCGGTGTTACCCCTAAATAAGTGAAACACGGGCGGACCCGCTCTGGCAAAGATTTCCGTATTTTTTTCTAGAGTACTTGAAGTACAGAAATGTTCTAGGCAAAAATCGGTGTTGTCATATTTCAAAAAGCAAATGAGTTAGAAATGATGGTTTTATGCCATTTTTTTTTCAGTCGGTTTAATACAGACGAGAAACATTCAAAGAAGGAGACCGAACGGAGGTGGTGGAGTTCTAAGAAGCCAAACGTTTTCGTATAAAATAAAAAGAGGCGTATTTGAAAAAAAAGTGTGTAAAACGGCATTCATGAACATTCACGCAATAACGAAAAGCAGGGTGGAGAAAATAGCGACTCATATGGGTTCAAATATAGTAGGACCAAAAGGTATGCGAGGGCGCCATGAAAATAGACCCAATAAAATCCCAGATCATATTGTCAAGTCCATTGAGGAACATATTAATAGCTTTCCAAGAAGAAAAAGCCATTATAGCAGAAATGATAATAAACAGACGATATCTTTCATCCGAACTGAACCTAAGGCTCATGCACAGATTGTATTTAAAAAAGTGTGAGTCAAATCAACATAGTCTACCAGATACACCAGAGTTTAAGCCAAAAGTTTCCTACACATATTATCGACGTGTATTTGTGGAAAATTTTAATTTAAGCTTTGTCCACCCTAGAACAGATACTTGCAAAACTTGCGACATGCTTGACAATAAAATAAAATGTGCCAAAGATGATGAAACTCTAAACACACTGAATGTGGAAAAAAAAGTGCACCTGAGCAGAGCTGCATCCATAAGGACAGCGTTTCGAAGAGTTACTTTTATATTTTTGATGAAATAATGGGTCGGAAATCTCCAAATGAAGTGATAAGTTGCTTACATGATTTTATTAATAACTACATTGATCCTCAGGTAACAACCCTTTACCTTTATAGTGACAACTGTGCCGCGCAGAACAAGAACTCCGTTCTTGTTCAGTTTTGGCAATCTCTTCTGCTACAAGGAAGATTCAAGTGAATAAGACATCGTTACTCAGAACCTGGGCGTAGTTTTTTGCCCTGCGACAGGTCTTTTGCTCTTGTCTAAAAAGAAAAAAGAAAGAAAGAAAGGGTTTATATACACCAGTAAGAAATTTATTGTTAAAACTGTTACGCAAGATATGATTTTAAACTATAAAGAAGTTCTTGTGCCATTTTTTTAAGAAATATTAAAAATAGTTCTGGTGCAAAATTCACCCTATCGAAATATAAAGTTATAGAGTTCAGTGATGAACATAAGGAAACTGTTACGTGCTCAGAGTCAGCGAATGGTTTAGTCACTGAAGATTTTGTTCTTCTAAAGAAATCTTGTATTTCCAGAAGTACAAAGTAAGGTTTATAAAAGTCGGGCCGCGTTTAACTTGTGTATGACTCATGTCGGTACATTATTATAATAAAATTATTGACAATGCGCTTTTTACTTTATTATTACACAGTAGAGTAAGATAAATTCAAAACGTACGTCTGCTGTAGTCAGCATATGGACTGTAAGAAACGTATGTCTACACCTACGTACAAATTTTTGATAGATTTCTTGACGTGTTACCTAAGAAAACATAATATTCCCTTTAAAAACGACATGTTTAAAAGAGAGCTGTTAGAATTGGTTAAAAACAACTCTCAATCAAAGGTATATGCAATAGATGAAATAGCGTTTAAAAATGGACATAAGGTACTGCGATTGCCACCTTATCATTGTCAATTTAATCCTATTGAGTTAGTGTGGGCAAATTGCAAGGAATACCTACTATAATAAAAATATTGGACAGAATAATTTAGAGTTTAATGATGCAAATGCGCAAGAAATGTGGTTAACCGCTTTAAACCGAATTGATGCAGATTATTGGAAAAGATGCATCACACATGCAGAAAATTGTATGCTCGAATGGTGGAATACAGAACAAAAATTTGATTTCAATGTTGAACCTTTAATTATAAATGTTGGTGAAAGCAATTCGGACAACAGTGAAGATTTTAGTGATGACAACTCTGAATAATTTCCAAATTTAAGTAAATGTAAATATTTTTAATTGTTGCAATGCATGTTTCAAATATTGTTAATTATAAAATGTACATCATTATTTCTCAAATGTTTGTACAATATGGATGTAGTATATTAATAAAACTTTATGAACCAATTAATAAAGTTAAATATTGACTTTTTTTCTAAATTACAGTTTAAAACTAATAAAATTGGGTATATTAATTCGTTATGACAATTTACAATTAGCGTATGAAAGATTTGTTTATTATGATGATAATATTTTCAAAGTGTTAGTCTAATTGCTATATTTTTGCATTCAGTTCGTTATTGGCCATATTATTGTAATGCTTTGATTTCGTTTTAGTTCAAAAAAATGGAATTATACTACAAATCGGTATCATGGAGCGCCATCTGTTGATAAATACGTTAATACAAACTAATGAAGAAATCTATATGAACAGATGGTATAGTCGCGGCGTACGTTTAGGAAACTTTAAACCACATGAATGTTACAAATGAGTCATACACAAGTTAAACGCGGCCCGACTATAATGCCCCATTGCCTTTAAAAAAGGATAAGCTATTAAATGTTATGGAATTGGTCAGACAATATGTTGGCAATGCTGAAATGTGGTACTACGAACAACTGGTACCTGCAGAGACACAAGAATGCCAGACATCTGAAGCAGAAGATGACGATCAATAACCTTCTAAGAAGAATAATACGTTTTTTTTGTATTTTTATATTCCATTTCTTATTTTTTTTTATAATATAATGACAATTTATTTAGTTTTTTTTCTTTTGTATCCAAAGCATGCATAAATAAACGCAAAACAATTTTTTGTTGTATATTTTTGGCAAGAAACAGGCAGCTCCAATTTTTTTTATGTTCATTTATTAAAACATAGTATTGGCAATATTTACAAAAACTACGTTAACACTTCTCTTTCTATATGCTTTTACCGCAGAAAAAAGAAAATCACATAGAAACAAAATTAGGTTTTTTTCGATTTCCCATAAGTTTGTAAAAATGGAGCTGCCTGGTGATTGCAGCCAACTCTTCAATTGAAAAAGCAAAAATCTATGTACGTTTATGAAATGTCAATCAAAATTGAAATAAATATTTGTGTCTAACTTCACCAGAAACTTGAAATAAACTTTTGATAAAAATTCTGTAAAAAGCAGTTTTTTTCGGTCAATCATTGTTGATATCCTGGTGTATGTGGTTGGAAGGTAAAAAGAGGTTGCATAGTTAACCTAAAATTTGAAATTAAAATGATTTCATTTCTTTTAATTTAAGTTAGCATCTACTCGTAGACGTCTATTAACCTCTGCCTGTCATGATTTTTTAAACATCTGTTTGACATAGATTATTGTTTTTGTTTTCACAATGTTGCCTATTTTCATAATGAGCTTCTTATAAAAGAGATTGCATAATTATCCTTAAAAAAATGTTATTAAAATTATTTCATTTCTTTTCATTTCCATTTTGCAGGTCGTGTGGTTTTCCAAACCAGATATTTTTATTTACAATTAATTCTTTGCGCAGCATTGAAAATTTTGTCCAAAGAGAAATTGTAGAAATACGGCTCACTTAAATCTTGAAAGTAAGCTAGATTCACTGTTTCATTTGTGCCGCTTATTAAATATTTTTTAAGCCAATCTTCATAATTGAGATATTCTTTTTCGTATACCTTTTTTGTTTTTTGTGGTATAAGTGCTTCGACAGCTTTTTCAGCTTTTAATAGCACTTCTTGGGAAAGATCTTCGGACAACATTTTTATCGCAGCACAAAACCACTAAAATGGTGTGGGAAAAATTGATGTTTGTTTACAAAAAACAGAATAAATACATAGTTACGAAACCAAGGTGACTGAACAATCTCGATTATATTTTTTGCTAAAATAAAGGTCAAACCCACTTTGTTTACTACTAAAAATACGCATAACAATAAATGTCAAAAATAAAATTAAATATCTTTTTTTAGTTAAATAACACTTTAAAAGGACATTAAATATAGAAGGCACCGCGGGTGTTACAGGAATCATGCCCTCGGTCAACGTAGATCCCTCGGGCCAGAGGCCGTCGGGAAGTATATTGTTGACCTTTTTAATTCATTAACATTAATGTACAGGGTGACCAACTAAGAATGCGAGGTACTGTATCCGGGAAACTATCCATCGTAGAGGCTTGCGCAAAAAAAAGTTATTACTAAAACGGCCAATACAAAAACCTGGAAAATATTTTCAAGTTTCTGAAATGGCCGCTAGGGGGCGTAACTGCAATCTTGAATCTAAAAAAGTGATGTTTCTGTGAATTCTGCTATATTAACCTAATAAAAAATAACGGATCTTTAAAGTCGAGGATAATCTGAACTTTTTTGTTTGGCACTTTTGACATATGTCTAAGAATAAAGTGGTGGGGGGTATTCAAAGGTTTCTTTAAATAACCCCCTGTATCTTCGAAACGGCTAAGCCGATTTTAACAAACTTCGGCGCGTTGAAATTTTCGCAAAAAAATTAAATGCATTGGTATGACTTTTTTTTTCATGAACAAGTAGCTAAATGATGCCTAAACAAGTTCGCGTAAACCGTATCTCGATATCTTGTTCCTAACCTAAAATATCGGCCAAAGAAAACTTTATCGAAAATCCCTTAAATTTTTATTTTTTTTAAATATATTTTTCTGGAATTGTTTCTATTATATAAGTTGTGGCCCTAAAAAGACCGTTTTAAAGGAGGAAGGTTTTTAATACCCCCGTAAATGCTAGAAATGCTGACCATCACGCTCTATGCATTGCTGAAGCCTCTCATGACTAAACAAAACTGCAGCTTCAATTTCGGCTCCAGGTATGTTACGTATTGCGTTACGAATCCGGTTTTTCATATCTTCTCTAGTAGTAGGTTGAGTCCGAAACACGATGTCCTTTAAGCTCCCCCATAAATAAAAATCGAGGCAAGTTAAGTCTGGCGATCGCGGAGGCCATGGAAACAGATTTCCTCTTCCAATCCACCGCTGTTGAAATACTGCATTAATATGCTCTCGCACATTAATAGCAAAATGTGCTGTGCAACCATCCAACTGCAAAAACAATTTTTACCTTGTTTCCAGAGGCACATCTTCCAACAACAACGGTAATTGATTGGCCAAAAAGTCAAGAAATACATTACCATTTAGAGGTTGCTCGAAAAAATATGGCTCAATAATTCTGCCTCCCAGTATGCCACACCGTACATTTAAACTCCAACGTCCTTGGCGCTGAACTTCACGTAACCAATGGGGATTTTCTGGAGACCAATAATGCATATTGTGCAGATTGACTCTCCCGTCACTACTGAAAGTGGCTTCATCGGTCCAAAGAATTTGAAATAAAAATTCTCTATTTTTGCGTATCATGCCTAACATCCAATGGCAATAGTCTAACTTTTGATCAAAATCTTCCTCTTTCAAGGCCTGATGCAAAACGACATGATATGGGTGCATTCTTAAAGTAATTAAAAAAAGTTTAAATGGATACCTATATATTTTGATGGCCATTAGAACTTACCTACGGTCCTTCAAAATATTTTGAACCATTGTCCGTGATATGCTCAACTCAGTGGACAATGCTCTTGTGCTAACATGAGGATTTCCTTCAATATAGCCCAGTACACGGTTAATATTTTCTTGTGTTCTTCCAATTCTTTGCCGTTGAAACGTAGGCCGAAAACTGCCATTGGCTCGTAAGCTCGCCACTAATCCGGGAAAAACTCTTACATCGCAAGGACGCCAGTTTGGATATCGAGCCGCATAAACTTTTTTAGCCACTGCAGCATTCCGAAGACATTCAAAATAAACCGCAAGCATATCAACAGCTTCATTATTTGTAAAACGAATTTTGAAGGTACAAAAATTGCTCAAAGTAACGCGAAAGTATTCACAACTATTGACAATTTGAGGATTATGTATGTTTTGTTTAGGTATCGGTTTCCATTGCCTGCTTCTATGAATTGTATTTTTCATATATATCCATAGTGAATATGTATTTAAACAAACAAAAAATAGGCCTTTCGTATAACTATTAGCATTGCTTACTTGCCCGTAGTAATTTCAAAAAGGGTGATTTTATTCTGGTAAATAAATTTACAAACATTTAAAATCGCAATTTCTAGGTAACCTATTCAGAGCCGAAATTGAAGCTGCATATTTGTCTACCCATAAGAGGCCTCAGCAATGCACAGAGTGATGGTCAGCATTTCGAGCATTTACGGGGGCATTAAAAACCTTCATCCCTTAAATCGATTCTTTTTAGGGCCACAACAAGATATCGAGATGCGGTTTTCGCGAACTTGTTTAGGCATCATTTAGCTACTTGTTCATGAAAAAAAGTCATACCAATGCATTTAATTTTTTTGCGAAAATTAACCATTTCTGTCGGAATGGCGAACAAAGCCCTCTAGCGACGACATGTGAAAATAACAAAACTTCAATTATTTTCATATTTGTAGCCCCAGAAAAGCTCTTTTCAACGCACCCAAGTTTGTTAAAATCGGATTAGCCGTTTCGAAGATACGGGGGTGGCTTAAGGAAACATTTGAATACCCCCCACCCCTTTATCTTTATAGATACATCAAAAAGTGGCAAACAAAAAAAGTTCAGATTATTCTCGACTTCAAAGATCAGTTATTTTTTTATTAGGTGAATATAGCAGAATTCACAGAAACTTCACTTTTTTAGATTCAAGATTGCAGTTACGCCCCCTAGCGGCCATTTCAGAAACTTGAAAATATTTTCCAGCTTTTTGTATTGGCCGTTTTAGTAATAACTTTTTTTTGCGCAAGCCTCTACGATGGATAGTTTCCCAGATACAGTACCCACTTAGTTGGCCACCCTGTACATTAAAAACAAATAACAATTTAGGTAGCATTAGTAATGGGCATTATGGGTGCTTGTCGGGCTATTGAACTTTACTCTATGATGACTAGAGATTTGAAAGGTCTTGTATTAGCCTACATGGTTACATTTCCCAATACAACAAAATAACATTAGCCGAATATTCCTGTTAACGGAAAATTTTTACTCAATATGAAAAAAATACTTCTACTTACGCCCATCTCGCTAGTGGAAAATGTTTTATTCTATAAATTCCAAAATGGGAAATATTGTGCACAAAAAAATAAGCATTCACAAATTTGGAGCAACAGGGCAAGACTTCGCAACATTTTTAAAATTACCCGATTGTCATTTATATACCGGTCATTGTTTCCGTAGCTCCTCTGCAACTCTGTTAGTAGACGCCGGCAGTGATATTACAACTCTCAAGCGTCATAGTGGATGGCGATCATCAATAGTGACAGAAGGATATACAGTGTATCCCAAGAAATTTTATACAAATGGAGAAAAAGTTTATCTTACATTTCACAAAAAAATATATTCTTGATAAAAATCTCTGCATGACTTGTAGATCCATAATCAGGTACAAAATTTTTAAAACATTGCCTGGAATACAGAGGAAATAAAAAATAATGATTTGGACGGAGAGCAAAATACGTTCAAACTGTAGTGGAGAGCAAAATGTTTATTGAAATTGTGATTAAGTAGCAAAAAACCGTTGCCAAATCTGCCATAATGCTTTCTCATATATGTAAATAAATAACTACAAAGCCCACAATATCTAAATTTGAATCATATCGGTTTTTAATCACGATTATCCCCCACTTTTGATCTGCCATTTTGAATTGTTTAATTTTGACAAATGATTTATCCTTAGCGATCTTAAAAACCCCTAATACCCGACTTTAAAAAAAATCGGTTGATAAATGAAATAAACACTAAAATCTCCCATTTTGAAATTTTTAATTTTGACAAATGATCTATACTTAGCGATTTGAAAAACTCCAAATACCCGACTTTCAAAACAACTCTGTTGATAAATAAAAAATGCACAATTTTGTGCCCTAAAAACTGTGCGCCACTGGTTATTATATATTTTTTTATTTTGAAATTATATAAAAAAAACGTATCAGTTTGTTCTTTAATTATGTAACTTTTTAAAACTTCCATTGAATTTTTTTAATTTTCTAATCCCCTAAAAATGCCCCGCCACTGGTTGGATTGTGGTCATTAACGAACTGGACTCAGATTTTATGGCATAATTTTTTGCCACTTAACCACAATTTTCATGAATATTTTGCTCTCCGCTACAGTTTGAACGTATTTTGCTCTCCGTCCAAATTGTTATTTCGTATTTTCTCTGTATTCCAGCCAATGTTTTAAAAATTTTGTACCTGATTATGGATCCACAATTCATGCAGAGATTTTTATCAATAATATGTTTTTTTGTGAAATGTAAGATAAACTTTTTCTCCATTTGTATAAAACTTCTTGGAACACACTGTATAGATGAGTCTACCACAAATAAAGTAAATACGACTAATCGAATTTATAATTCTATTAATTCCCAACCTTTAATTAACATTTGTTAGTTCTACTTTTACACAACCTGCAAATGAAAATTACATTAAGTAATTCTACACCAGCTATGCATATTACAACTTGTAGTAATTTTACAATTAACTTTAATAATTATAATAATGAGAAGTGAACTTTATTTGTATTGCATTTGACAATAATTTAATTTGTATTGTATCTGAAAAATAAAGATTTAAACCGAATACCACTTATATTTACTGTTAAAGTCGTAGATAAAGTATAGTATTCAACTCGTGGCAATAACTCACTTGGATGATTACAGCCCTCCCCTGGCGGCTCGGGCTGTAAATTTCATCCGTGTGAGTTTTTGCTTACATTATCACTCGCCGAATAACATTTTATTAATTTAATGCATTTAAATTCGCATTTTTTTACATATAAATCACGGTTCTACTTAAAATGTCAGTTGGTTCCACTATTTTATTTAAGATGGATGTAGTGGTACAACTGTCAAAAGTAGGTCAATAATTTACTTTTCAATACGTGTTTTCTAAAGTGCTCATATGTTACCTAATTATTAAAAATTTACAAAATATTATTAAATTTGCCACGAAGGCATATAATGAAATACAAAATACCTAATACCTTCAACAAATTGTTATTATTTTAATTGAAGATTTTTAAATAAAAATCATATATATAGATAACCCAACCTAACATGGCTTGATTGTCCTTTTTTCATTAAAATGGCAGATAAATTAGGTTTAGGAAGTGAAGTAAGACAGCTAAAATTAGGTCAAAGCTTCACAAATCCCAAATCGACAGCTTTCCACACTGTTCGTTGTAAGTACAACTTGAAATGTTAATTATTAATGTTCAACACAACCACTATGTTGTAGATGATTTTAAACCTGCATCGGTCGATGTCAACAAAATTGCTAATGTGGAAGTTGGTCCTAATCATCAAGTCACAGTTACTGTTCCCCACTTAGGTAAATAAATCAAAATGTAAGTTATAAATGTGCTCATTAAATTGTAGATGGTGCCGGAATACCGCAGACTGTGTTTAAAGGTCCCCAAAGACCATATCAGAAAGAATGTGTCTTAATTATTGATAGAGTTACGGGTGCAGTTACTTTAGAAAGATTATGTAGCAATATTCAAGTTAAAAAGACAAGAACAGAGTCTATAAAACCTCCCCTTCCACAAGGTATATTATAATGTATACAATTATATTTTATATTTCATTTTTATAGGTGCAGAGAGTGGTCAAAGTAATCATAAAACAAATACTTTTAGTGCAAATAGACCTCAAACTCCCCCAATTGCACAAAGGATATCCAATAAAACTCGTGTAACGAGTGGTAGTCGACGTCCTGACCGACCAATTACTCACTTAGTACCTAAACATTCACCATTACATGCTAGCCCTAATTATCCCTCACCTGGTCATTACAAATCTCCTAAAAGAGATCTTCATGTAAATACAGAGTAAGTATTTTGTGAACATATAGACAAATACATTATATAAATTTTGTTTCAAAGATCATGTTGATTATTGCATTCAAATGCCTGTCATTCAACAACGTATTAAGTGATTATTGTCACCTTGACAATTATCGCTGATGTATTACGATTGGGTTATTGTTTAATAGTCCAGCTTTCTATTTCAAATCATAGTATCTTTGTGCAACCCTTTTATTAATCAAAAAAGCAATTTAAACAGACAGCCATTTTGTAGAAATCACAGTTAAAGTGATAAATTTCATTATGAATTCATATTTTACTTTCTCGTGCCATAATCGTTAAAATAAAACTTGTGTATTTTTATGTTCTCAGATAATTTTATTTTTATTTAGGCTGCATGTGCGCTGACATATTCATAGTTTTCATGCCGAGCACACGTTAAAGCATATTTTAAGCAAAATTATCGATAACATGTGTTGTACTCATATTATTAATAATTTTTTTTGTAGATCCCACAATCCAGGCATGTCTGCAAGTTTACCTATTATAGGCGAAGATGATTTTTCCACTGCACCATCTAGTAATACACAACCATTGTCAAGTCAAAAATCTCCAACATTTACTACTGGAGATTATGAAAATGGTGAAGTTAGTGAAATGAGTTGTTCATCATCGTCTTCCGATTCAGATTCTGACTCGGATCGTGAACAACCAATGATATCGAAGACATCGAACAAGACCAATGGATATTCGAATGGTGTACAAAATTCTGGATCTAGCTCTAAACCTTCCATGCCTGCAGATCATTTCTTAAATGAAGATTTAAATTTATCAGATTCTGGTAGTGATTGATGTTTGTACGTAAAATCATTTTTGCTAAGTACAGTTTTAATTTGTGTATTTTCAGATCGTTGAGCACTAAATTAGGAAAATATCGACCAAGCAAAGACATAAGGAAACGATTTCTTGTATTATTATATCATTAATATGTATATGATTTAAAACACACTTTAAGTGTGCGATTTTATATTATATTGATTGAAACATAACAAAAAATAATATTTTTATTGTTATTTATAAATAACGTCTATCACATTTTGAAAATCAAGTATGATTTTGGCTAGCTGCAATTTTGTGCCCACAAATAGATTTATTCGGCCGCTATTTACAGTGTCTTCATGGTATTTAACTTTTAGATCTTTTTCTGTGGCACGCATACAATGAATATTGTCCAAATGTTTAAGGAATAGTTCATAAATGTTCCCCGAATAAGTATTATTGATAATTTTGGTAATATCATTATCGATTCGTATAATCGGCACTTCATATTGAGATTTTTTCCGAGCTGAAATATGAAAATATATTTCATATTAAAAATTGAATGTAATTTTACCAGTAACATAATCTTTGCCATAGAACGAAACATACTTGTATTCCTCACGATCAAAATGTCCTACAGTCTTTTTAACCTCGAACGTATTGGCATGAGTGACATTTGGATTATACTGCCTAAATGGTATTGGACTGAATATTTGAAAATTCGAAACTGTGTTCATGCGTACCTAAATAAATGATATTCACAATTACATAATCTGTATTAGTTTACACTTACGCGATTTAAAAATTCATAATTAATCTCTGTGTAGACATCTAATACCACTGTTAATGCCTCTGTACCAATCTTTTTTAACGCCAAATCGACCATTGCAATATTTAAAGGTTTAAAATTATTCAACAACATACTCCCATTCACTGCCGGTAAACGGATTGAAACCCAAATAACCCTCATGTCATCGTTGTGATATTTGTTAGATAATTTAGTTGCTTGCTGTTTTAATGAACCAAATATATCAGTACTTCCTTTACTGGATGAATTACTTTGATACATTAAAACAAGCATTAGTAACACTCTATCCTTTCTTTTCATTACTACTTTCTCAAAATGTACTAGAAAATCATGTGCGAGGTCACCTTCGAATTCTTCTACTGGTAATAAAATTGTTATTTTGACATTTTCTGTAACATATGGAGCTGGAATAAACTCAACTTTACCCAATGGTTTGCACACTTCAAATCTGCAAATAAAATAAATTGTTAAGTTATGATTAAAAATGTTGCATTAATATGTAAACCATATTAACACGTTGACTGCCATGTGCATCAAATTGATAATTTTAATTTTTACACTCACGCCATGTGTATACATTTGATGCACAGGCAGTGTTTTACTCTAGAGGCCCCTAGATGAAACTCTAGAGCAATTTTTTTTTGTGTGTTAGTATTGTTAGTTATTACTTTTTTTTTGCGTATTACACTTATTCCGTGAGTTGCTCAGGATATGCTTTATGTTAGTTTTGTTATTAGCTTACGTGTAATTGTGGCGTGTATGCTTAAAAGAAAAAAAATTATCTTTGTTTTAGGTTAATTTTATTTCATTAATTAAACAAATTAGTGTGGGTGATGTGATGTTTGTGTAGGTGATGTAGTGTTAGTCTTTCATCCATAGAGTACCCTGGTCTGTTGCTGTGGTCATCTTCACTATTCTCTGGAGGAGGGGGTGTTGGGAGTTTAGGGATTATTTGAGGACGTGTGGAGTATTATCGATGAGCTACTCGAATTCCTATGGGAGGTTTTCGAGGAGTTGGGATAGAAGGGCAGGAGGGTCCTTGTATTTTATTTTGTTTTTTTTTGGTAAATCCATTTCTATGGTGGTTGATTGTGTAGGGAATGTATAGGATTTCTTTGATAGGGTCTGTGTTGCCGAATATCCTGCGTTGTGCAAAGTCGGTTTGGAAATCTGGGGTCTAGATTGTGTATTCTGCCCAGGATTCGGCGTTCACATGAGGCTATTTTTTTGAGGGAGTCATTAAGGGTGATGTACAATGGGTCTTATGAATGTTTTATACGTGTGCTGTAGGGTTTTGGAATGGCAACTTCCGAAAATACCGTTTAAGGCGCCGAGGAGATTAGCTCGGTTGTGGACACGGTTCAAGGTTTTTTGTAGGTCTTGGTTCGTCGCGTAATGTGATCGAGACTCGGTTGGCTGAGAGGCAAAGTGGTTTTGATGGCTTGGGTTAAGTTCCGCAGTGTGTTGGAGATAAGGATGCAGGCTATAGCGCTGCTCTGACGTAACTGCCCAGAAGGCAGTGCCGTCAGCGACTGCGCTATCGATACCTCAGGGGAGGTGGGTTGCGGAATGTCACCGGCGAATATTAGATAAAGTAGGGGGGCAAAACAGATTCTTGCGGAACGTCGGCTGTTGGTGTGAAAGGATTTGAGGGCATTTCCAACTTTCACTCTGACCGTCCTATAGGAAAGGTACGAGAGTATGAGTTTAGAAATGACGTCAGGAATTCCTGGTGAACGGATTTTGTGTAAAACGTCTGCATGCCACACCCTGTCGAAAGCTTGCTTGATATCCAGAAGTATGGCCAGGTTGCATTGCTTATGATTGAATTCCCTAGATGTTTCTGTCAGCAGCCTCAACAGGTTCTGTGGGGTCTGAATCCAAATTGGGAATGGGGAAGTAGGTTGTTGCTTTTGATGTGATTCCTAAGCCTATCGGCTAGTATCTACTAGAAACACTTGCCTAGGCAGCTGAGTAAGGATATTGGTGTATCAAATTTACATTCGTTTTCCAATAGATCCAAATCACAGCTTACTCATTACCAGCTACTTATCTCTCGGCGGCATCTTTGTGTTTTAAAGGTCAAGTGACATACAGTCGATAAGCGCGAGTTGCGTGCATAGAAATAAGTGGGGGTACGGTTTCGAGTCCAACTCGGCGATTGTCGCATTTACTGTAATTTAAACGTATTGTCATAGATTATGCCTATTGTTTGTGATTGGAAACAGAATGATCAAAGGTATAATTAAAACTATCTAATGTAAAGTAAATCTTTATTTAAAAATGACAAAAAAAATAGATATGACAAATTAATATCAAATTATCCATTTTTCCATATTATTAATTTTTGTTTTTTATGAGGTCCTTTAAAATTCCTATTTGCGTACTTTAATATATAATAAATTCTTATTCTTGCGTAAAGATTCAACAAATAAGAAAGTGGAAATTGAGAACAAGGGTGAGACAAATTAACGTCTTTAAAAATGTAAACAAGTTTTTTGCATAAATCGCTTTGTATGCAGAGTTGGAAATTTTTTTTGGAACAGAATTCCTAGAGCTGTGATAAAAATGAAACAAATTATGTATGGGGCATATAGAGACTTCCAAATTGTTCTTAATATGTGTGCCCATAAGCCTTATAAAGGCAAAATACAGCTGTGTCAATCACGTCCTCACAGGTCGCATTTGCGTAAGTTATGCTATATCGCACGTAAGTCTAGTTAAACACGCTTCTCCTCAGCTACTCAAGCTCTGACTGCCAGGCCGTGTGAAGCCACATGCGCGGCAGACGATGCGCGAACTTTCCATTTTACGCCAAAATAAGTAGTTTGTAATGATGAGTAAGCTGTGTCCAAGTGGAGCGGTCACCCACGTGGCCTGGTGGTAAACTTGTTTAGTCGTAGCGATTGAAAAAAACTCCGATTGATGGTGCTGTAATGCAGTTTTTCTTACAGTGACTCTTGTATAGAGTAACTGTAGTTTTTATTCGCTTGTTATCAATCGACATGATTACGTACCGTCAACCGGGGCTAATTGGATCGTCCGGGGTAAAGTGGATCAAATAAATTTTTTTACAATAAACACATTTTTTTACATTAAAAAATGCGCATGAGCCAAACGAGTACGCATTAACTTACTTCAGACCATTCACCATGCTTCAGTGTTATTGCAGACTCTGCAAAAGGAGATTGCGGCGCAATGTTCACGGTGAGTTCGGAGAAAAAAATTCTAATAGGTGTAACACATATTTAGCTATTTCTTAAAACTTCAAACTCGTTTGCTTCCGCATGCGACTGAATGCACTTAATTAATTTTTTATGATTTTTTTTTATAAATAATATGCCATTGCGGGGTAAAATAGATCAGCGCATTTGACACGAGTTATTGTGTTATTTTGAGGTTAGGTACTACATATGTTGGTTATTCCCAGAATTCCGCATTTATATATTATGATTAAGTGGCGTACAAGGAGTCGTAGGTAAAATTCTATAACGACATAGGGAACAAAGCATGCCCGCAGAACACTAGACGCCAGTAAATCAAGAACCACTGTCATGTTTGCAATTGCGGTCGATGGTACAAGATTGCCACCCTACGTGGTTTATAAGGCTAAAAACATGTATGACGGTTGGAAAGAAGGGGGTTTACCAGGCTCAGAATATAATATCCCCAAGAGTGGTTGGTTTGATCCTGCTGTTTTTGAGCATTGGTTATTTACGATCATGCTCTCATTTTGCCGAAGGTTGGAAGGTCATAAAATTCTCATCGGGGACAACCTGAGAAGCCATTTGACGATCCGTGTCATTCAAGCGTGCGAGAAAAGCAACATACGCTTTTTATTGCTGCCCTCTAATTCGACCTACATGCTACAACCGCACGGCGTGTCTTACTTTAGGCCGTTGAAAGCAGTATAGAAATCTGTGATCGTACAATAGAAATTGAAAAATCGGGGTCTTCTTCCCAAAACGCTCTTTCCCACGAAATTGAAAGAAGCAGTCAATGAACTTGGCCCCAAGTCTGAGGAAAATACAATTTCTGGCTTCAAAGCATGTGGGATCGTGCCTTTCAATCCACAAGTGGTCTTGGACAAAATAGTATATCGAAAAGCACCGGTTGAAAGTGATGACGATTCTTGGACAAGTGTGCTTGTGACGCATCTCGATGAATTAAAAGTTGGGGGTAATTCTGTTCCAAAACGCGGCAAGAAGGTGGCGGTGATCGCAGGAAAGAACATCACCTTATGCGACCTGGAAAAGAAAAAAGCTCTAGTTTCTACCAACAGGAAGAAGAGAAAAAGACAACTTAGCAGCAGCTCTGAAGAGGATGATGTTGCTAATGATGCTGCTACTCTTGAAGAAGACGAGGCCGATATCGATGTTGTCGGTGACAAATTTGCTACGAATGACGTCGAAGATTCATAAGCGGAAAATCCTTGTTACACATACGAAATTGGAGAACCGTAAAATCAGTGTGAAAAGACGAATTCCGACATATACGAAGCTGATCAATTCGTTCTTGTAAAATTCAAGACGAACAAACGGGACCAACATTTTATTGCGAAAATACTCCAAGTGGAAGGATCTCAGAAAAAAAGTTCTAACAAAGAAATTTTGTTCATATATCCGCAAATAGCACACATCTCAACGATCTCCAGGGACCAAATTGTGAAAAAAGTTACACTGAAGAGTTCAAAAAGACAACGGCTCATTTTCCATATCAAAAAAGAAGACGAAAATATTTTAGAATGGAATTTTCTCGTTTTGTTTTGACTTTTTTTTAGTTTTGTTACTTATTTTATTATGTTCTTATGCAGAATTTATTTAATATTTAGGCGAAACGTATGGCTGTAACAAGAAAGTCTGAGAATAAACGTTTATTTGTTAATTTCTACCGTTTATTAATGGATCAAATGTATGTTTCCAAGCAAAAAATATTTATTAAAAATATAAATTGTGATCCACTTTGTCCCCCACTAGTTTAACATAGATTTTAAGTGATTTAAAAGGAGTGATCCACTTTACCCCATTCTGCTGGGGAAAGTGGATCACTATACATGTATAAAAAAAAACTTATTGTAAAGCTAGTTTTACATAACGTCACGATGGTATTCGAAGCCTAAAGAGTGAGAGAATCTATACATCAAGTTTCAACCAAAAATTCATAGCGGTTACGACGTTATTGCAAAAAAAAAAATCGATTTTTTTGATCCACTTGGCCCCGATTGACGGTATTTTCGATGATTTCAATCAACTTTTTGTAAACGAAGATATTAGTAACATTATTTTTATGTGCTGCTCTGTGTTTGTATGTTTTAAAAATGAGTAATTTTTAAAAGATAATAAAATCGAAGAGATGCTATTGAATTCTGATTTCAGTGATCATGGTTTGGCTGATTGTAAGTACACACGGATATTTTATGTTGTTTTTTTACACGTTTTTATTTAACGCACACTGTATGTTGTTCTATGCGCTAAAATTTGTAATTGATTTTTGGACTATTTTTACAAGTCCAATCGACTTGAAACCAGGGCCGCTCTGGACCATCGGCCGCTGCGTCGTGGGCCTCGACCTCGCATTTCCCGGAACAGCAGAAAGGACCGAACGCAACTAGCGAAAAACGAGCCACTCGGTTCCGTGCACGTGTTAAAAATAATATTGTTGGAACAACGTGGGAAGGGAGAGTCGATATTTCAGTCGTGTCGCCTGCTGTTTGGGCCATTTAAAAATATTGCAGCAATTAACACCACATGGCAACCACCCGCGTTTCGAGTCGTGCAGTCCCGGGCCGCTACGATTCGTTCCGTTTTCTTCTCATCCCTTGCTCTTCCTTGCACTTTACTTTCGTTTGTGCATTTGTGGTTTGTGTGCGAGATGTGATTGAGCTGGTGCCTTGATAGCCAAAATGTTTGAAAACTACTCTACAATAAACAGGTAAGTGTATTCATTTAAACTACAAACTAAACATTAGCGACACATCGTTACGACGAATTTTACATAAAGACTTATCTTTCCACCCTTACAAAATTCAAGTCATCCAAGAGTTGAAAGATGGTGATATGCTTGCTTGCAGGATTTCCAGCGAAGAAATATTGCGACGTGTACATGAACTTTATTCGCCACATGTTTATGTTAGATGAAGCACATTTCCATTTCAAAGGATATTTAAACAAGCAGAATAGTTGCTACTGGAATGACGAAAATCCAGAAGAGATACACCAAAAGCCATTCCATAGTCCGAAACTTACAGTGTGGTGTTACGGCAAACCGGTACACACACATGATCAGTTACCTAGGTTTCCGGACATAAATTATTTTCAGCAGGACGGGGCTACAAGTCATACTGCTCGCGTGTCTATGACTGATTTAAGGGAATTTTTCCCGGGCCGACTCATTTCCAAACATGGTGACATTTCGTGGCCCGAAAGATTACCTGATATTTCAGCATGTGATTTTTCCCCTTTGGGGATTTCTGAAGACCAGGGTATACAGTAATAGACCACAAACCTTACGGGAATTAGCAATAAACATTACACAAGAAATTGAGCGAATTCAACCTGTCCTGCTCCACCGAGTAATGAAAAATTTTCAATCTAGATTAGAAGAGTGTTTACACAAAAAATGGCTCTCGCTTGAGCGGAATTATTTTTTAGACATAAAATGGCATACTTTCGTCTACTCAAACTTGTAAAAAAAAGTTTTGATAATAAACATTTTCTGAAAAAAATTTCCGACTCACTGGCGGACACTGTATAACGATTTTAATGAGTACAATATTTTAAATTATTTTTTGTTTGTTTAAAAAACTACATCAACATCTTGTTTGGTGTGTATCAAACTTATACACATGGCCTAAGCAGAAAAAATATCTCTCCTACCCCATGTCTATAAATTTGATATATGCGCCATTTTAAATGTGGGTGGAGACAAAACCAGCGTTTTTTTTGCAAAAAAAAGGTTAAAAACTAAAAAAAAAGTAGTATGTACTGGGTGTATACACTCACGATTTTGGTGTGGCAGTCAACGTGTTAAGTACTATCCTTCTTTAACTACCTTGATTGGTAATAACTAATGACATTGATTAAGTAATGTACGTATGTGTTCATAACTTGTCTTTAATAATATTCTTCCAAGAGGAGAAAACTTTTAATATTGTGAGACCAAAATACTATTTGCAATAAACAGCTTGCAAAGGTTAAGAGAGATAACGCAGCTGTCTTGAGTCATGATTATTACGTAATACGGCGCCCGTTGAAATTCAGAAGTCAAAATTAGTTACCCAAATAGATCACTAAGGCGCCACCTGCCTTTAAACTTCTGACATGATAAATTCATGTATAATTGAACTATCCACTCTCCTTAATTTTCGGCTAATACTCTAAAATTCACTTGAATTTGCTCTAGTAGCTTATATGCTTGCTTGAACGCTTTTCTAATATATCCAAGGGTAACTTTATCTTAAAATAAGGAAACTCACTGGTTGCTCAACTTAACAACTAATATTCAATATTAAAAAATCTGACATTGAAAAAGTTCATCCCTCAAAATTCTTGGTGATGCTCTACGTACTCTAGTTCAATTAAATATTACTGATGCAATTTGTTATTAAACGTGACTCCAACATATTTCTGTAATTACACCATTGGATATGTAATTTGTCCACAAAATTTATTTTGTGGGGCTATAAGATTTTGGGCTTACTAATACCGCCCTCCTAAAACAAAAGGTCCTATCTGAAAATATGAGGAACTGAGAAAATGGATGTTTTATGTTTTTTCTCCAGGCAATTTGATCTATTGCAACAATTAAAATACTTATCTTTTTTGGGTTTTAATGGAATATTTGTATATTAATGTAATACAATCTAAACGTTTCGATAACACTTACAGTTATCTTCGTCAGTTATAATATTATCTATTAAAATTGTTAAAGATGTTGAAACAATTTTGTGAAATTTTAAAATTAAAACATAAACATACGCCTGCTATTGGTTTGATAAACGTATAAAGCCACATATGGAATATAATTTTAGTAAAGAATAATTAGATCATTAAACAATTAAATATTATTAAACTGTCTTGAAGATGACAAATAGAACACCCTCTAACGGTCGAAGGCTAACATTATTATTGCAACAATAATTTGGAAATTAGAACCAAAAATTGTAAAGGAATTTACAGGGCATGGGCTAATATAATTTTAATAAAGATTTTTTTATTACGTATGACAATATTATTATGTAACACGAACAATATGTTTAGAAAGGTAACTATTAGGAAAGTCCTAAATATAAATATTGTCAAAATAAAGCATTTATTCTTAGAAAAATAATAGTGCCCCACCACATCTGATGACTAATCACTGATATCAGTATTTTCGTCAACATCATCAATGTAGTCATTATTTACGTGAAGTTCTTCCCAGAACTGTATTCTATTATTTGGAATGTGTGAGTTTAATGTTGAAATTAGGGCACTTCTTCTCTCTAAGGTTATCCCTCTTTTTTTGTATGGCATGGAATAGGCTTGTTTAATCTATTTTTATATTCGCTTAAAACGACATCATCATTTACCTCCGTAAAATTATTTGAAAAACCCTTTTTATATGAAACAAGCGTACTTCCTCTTTTGAAAACAAATACAACTATATTTTTCACATAAATTTTCGTAATTTGTATTTTGATATACAGGGTGTTTAAAAAAGGTGACCCTGATGCTAGGATAGGTAGAACATTTAAAAATAAGTGGGATTTGGTTATTAAAAAATTTTCGAAACGGCATCTGTATTCAAGATACAGGGTTTAAAAAAAAATTTTTATACACATTTTTTACGATTATGTCGAAACTACTGACAACATTGTAATGAAATGTATGCATATGTTTTGGAAGCTGGCACATCCCATGAATTTGTTTTTATATTTGGCTCTCATAGAAGGCGCTAGTTACACGGTTCGTACCAAGTTGTTTTAAACGTAACTTTTCTAAGGTTAGATTTTCAAGTCCCAAACTTTAAGTGAACTTAAACTTCATTCAATTTTACACCAAAATGGTACTTTTGGTAAAACTCAATACTGTGTACCGTTTTCGGAATATTTTGATTTGAAAATGATGAAGTAATAACCAAAGCTGGTATAAAGCAAGTATTTTTATTTAAAACCAAAAACAATAACATTATTTTAAGGCTAAAGTTATTAATTAAACAAAGAATCACATGAAGAAAATTAAAATAAATTAGGCTAAAAACATGAAATATTCAATCAGTTAGAGTAAGTGTTCAAAAGGTCATCCGTTTTCGCAAATACACAATTCTATCCTTTTTTATAAAGAATGCATTAATCTTCTAAACGGTTGAGGATTAGCTATGAAGTCATTAAAGTGATGTTCAACCTCTGTAGCATAGATCTTTTCCTAAGACACGACCAAACTGTGTAGCCCAAAGGATTGAAATCGTATGACCGTGGAGGCCAAAGAATCGGAGCTTTTGCACCTCTACCAATCCATCGATTCAACTAATTAGGACACCTTCTACCAAAGTGCGGGGGAGCTCCATCATGCGTAAAAAATAGAGATATTCGCTCGCTTAGCGTTAAATCTTCTAATATCTCGAATAAATGATTTTCTAAAAAGTCGAGGCACACATTACCATTTAAATCTCCAGGTACAATGTGATACCCAATTAATTTGTTACCTAAAGTTGCTGCCCATACATTAACTTTAAACAAGTGTTGTTAATGTGATACCCTTTTAACATGTGGATTCTCATCACACCAGTAGTGTGCATTATGAGAGTTCTTGTAACGTTTTTAAAATCCTCTCTAACCAGTAGACCGTCTGGCAAGAGCTCTTGGACTTGTCTGTAGTGATAACGATGTAGCTGCTGCTCCCTAAGTACTTGCAGAAGACGTATTTGAATGTCGCGGCATATTCCTAACGATAATTGTTGGATCTTGATCAACTAAAGCTAAAATGATATTCTCTTTCTGAATGGTTCTTGGTGTTCTGGGCCTACCAGAATTAATTTTTTTTTTGATCTCACATTCCCAGTTTCTTGACAATGTCGTTCTATGGCTCTAAACGTTTTTTTTATTTGGTAGGTTTGTTCTGGGAAACTTTTCTGCATAACGAGTAACCGCTGAACTAGCGTTCCCTTAACACTCGCCTAACGTAAATAACATGTCGCTGTATTCAACATATGAATACATTTTGATTATTAATTAAAGTATTTATCAACAACATTAAATATTATTGACATTCCCATCTTAACTATCAATAAATGTTAGTTTTCCATTCCATTCCATTTTGAACACTTACTCTAACTGATTGAATACTTCATGTTTTTAGTCAAAATTATTTTAATTTTCTTAATGTGATTCTTTGTTTAATTAATAACTTTAGCCTTAGAATAATGTTATTGTTTTTGGTTTTTAATAAGAATACTTACTTTATACCAGCATAAGTTATTACTTCATCATTTCCAAATGAAAATATTCCGAAAACGGTACAAGGTACTATTGGTAAAATTATCGAGTTTTACCAATAGTACCTTTTTGGTGTAAAATTGAATGATGTTCAATTAAAATTTGGACTAGAAAATCTAACCTCAAAAAAGTTATCTTTAAAACTATTCGGTACGAACTAGCGTCTTCTATGTGAGCCAGATATAAACACAAATTCATGGGATGTGTCAGCTTCCAAAGCATATTCATACAACATTTTATTACAATGTTGCCAGTAGTTTCGACATAATCGTAAAAAATGGGTATAACAATTTTTTTTTAAAACCCTGTATCTTGAATATGGATGCCGTTTCGAAAATTTGTTACTAAGCAAACCCAAGTTCCATTACATGAACATCGACTGTAGTTGAGTATGCTGCTTTAATAGTTTCAATAAAATTAAAATCACACACTATAGAATAGTGGTAATGGTATAGTTATTATAATGTTTTAAATAATATAATAAAGAAATGTGTATAAAGTTCTCCAAACACAAATCGTTAAACTAACTGGAGATACTAACCATTCACCACAAATAATGCCTTTGTCCCAGTCGGTAGTTTAAAGTGGGGAGGTTCAATCTTTTGATTTGCTTAATTACCACAATTCCTGCTAGATTACTTCCACTGAACATCAATATAAAAAATTGCAATGTAACACTAATAAAATTGATCTCGGACGCCAAGTTACTTTTTATAATGCTCGGAATAACTAAACCGAGGTTGTTAACAATAAAAATTTTATCGAAATGTAAACAATAAAAATATATACAGACTATGTCTATTAACATGTAAAATTTAGGGTTATATAAAATATATCTTAAAACTAGTTATAGCCTTAAATTACTAATAATCATTAAAAATAAATACCTGTTACAAAATATACAAAATCTTCTTGAGAATCCCTGGTATTATAAAAAATAATGCAGAAATGCAAACCAAGATGACGTAATCCTTGTGTCAATGTTGCGCAATTTATTGCAATAACAATGCTTTTATGTTGTCAACCACACCCTAAATTGGAATTTTATTTCTTATAAATTTATCTTCTTGAAATTGAATAATCCGTTTAATGCATTTTCTTGAAATTTTCAAATAAAAATTGCAATCATAAAATGAAAGCGTACGCAATGGTAAAATTAAATGGCCACTTAAAATGTAATTAAAGTGTAAATCAAAGTAAAAATAAAAGAAAGGAAAGTAAAAGTGAAAGTGCCTGAAAAGAGCAAATGTTTTAATTTTTAGTATAATGCGTTAAAATATCTTACCATCAAATCAATGGCACTTTCACTAAATTTAGGTGGAAAACCAAAAAAAGCTTCCTAACAACACAACTTTCATCAGGAAGTGAAAAAATGGATGCTTTCGTATGCCAGATGATGTAGCCGTGCGCGGCCGTGCGCGAAGACATTTGCGCATAATAATTTAAAGTGGGAGTATAAACCTTTAAGAAATATATACCCTTAAGAAGATATGCACAAGTTACACCAAAATGCAAATTAAGTTGCCTACCTCATAACTACAAATCATTAATAAATAAATTTTTCTTATATTTACTACTGAATGAACGAAAGACCTTAAATTACGGTATATTTTAATACAACTCAAAATGGGTTGTTACAACACTCTCTTTTTGCGCTTCAGTGATAGCTCAACCTGATGATGAAATGAGCCTGCTACCATAAACGTATGTCTTGATACGAAATATTATACTGTAAGGTTTTCGAGAGCGACTTCTAAAGAGTTAACAATGTATATAAAAAAACACAGCAATGGCCAATTTTTGTTTTGGCTGGAGCAATTATCCAAAAACACCTTAAATACATTTACTTCTTCACCTTTTGTTGATTTTAAACTATATTTGAAGGAGTACTTCCGTTTCGTCGTTTCATTTCTTTTCAAATTTCTTCATTAAATTAAAAATAAATAATTTCTCTGTTTATATTCCTTTCTAGTATACGTTATTTTGCTAGGACACCGTAATTTGCAAAGATAGCTTCTCTTCACATTGTGCTCTTGCCGAAATTTCGCTCTATTTTCCTCGTTTCTTATGACGGGGGAATCGTCAAACATTTTTTTCTTTCCCAACTCTCTCTTTTTTGTCTACTGTCAGTTTTATTTGCCGCAGCGTTGATAATATTGCATAAAATACTGCGAATAGGGTATACCGAATCATCGCCATCATTGTTAATATCCTGTATCTCTGAAAGCATCCCCTGCAAATTGGATCCTTCAGAAATAATTACATTAATTACTTTAATTGTTCTGGTGTTGGCAGTGCTAGATTGTTCGTTTTCCATTTCACCCTCTGATTCGTTCGAATCGGTACCACTCTCAAGAACATACTCGAAGTCCTTGTTTCTATTTAGTAACCTTTGTCTAGACATATTTGTAGTAGTAGTAAACCTTTCCTTTAAACTCTTGTTTAAGGCAATTTACACCATTGTTTTACTACGGCTTATTTTGGCGGGAAATTTGCTACGGATTCTCCACGTTAACTTCGTACGGTATTAATATATTTAACATCAACTTACCTGTCGTTATCCAAAACCGTGTATATACTCAGATTTATACTCATTTATAATGACGTCATTTTTGTTTATCTTTGTTTAGTATATTCCAAACAGCGGTGACAAAAAATTTTTAGGAAAAGTTGGTGTTGATGATTATTCATTTTTTTTTATATACGTGGTTATGTGAAGTATCCGTCACTGTCCATCAAAAATATTGGTTTTTCAACTTATTGTCGAAATACTGATAAGACTGATTAAGCTTTTTTGTTCTAGCAAATTTTATGATCGTCATTTAAGTATTCAATCACACCGTTCCAATTACATTAACCTGACAAAGCAATATGGTGTGTGTTTTTTTTTTAAAGTTTGTATAAGTTTGTTAATAAATACCTACTCACAATACGAAAGTATTGGGAGGTATTGTAATCGGTCGGTGAAATTTCGAGTGCAGCACTTTAGTTTTTGTGAATTATCGCAAAATAGAAAATAGATAGAAAGTAGATCTCAGCGTATTATTAAAGAGGATTAAATTTCCTTTAAAATGAGCTATAGCGCGAAAGCGTCCACAAAGATAATCCGAACGTCAGGAAATTCGGTACCCAGGTTCGGATCCATGAGTAGACGGAATGATGAACTTTTGAGCAAAATCTCTCCAGTCAAAATGGCGGAATTTCAAATTTCGACTATTATAGGGTGTATAACGTAGCAAACCGGCACATCTAAGTGAACCATCCTAGAATTGAATATCTACCAAGTTTTTCGTTTGTTCGTGAACCCCTCTGGTAGCGCAGTGGCAACGCGTTTGGTTGATGTCCCAGCGTCTCGGGTTCAAGACGCATAATGTCCGAGGTTTTTTTAAATCTTATCTTATTAGATGTTGTTAAGGCATTTCTGGCCACTTGAAACGATTTTTGAAAAAAAAATTGGCCTTTTGGTCAACAATGTTCGAATTTTTTTTTCATTTTTACACGTTTTGAGCCATTTCTGCCATTTGAGGCGATTTTTGGAAAAAAAAATGTTTGGCCCTTTGCTAAAAAAATGATCGTTTTTTTTTACATTTTTACACGTTTTGAGCCATTTCTGACCATTTGAGATGATTTTGGGAAAAAAACTTGTTTGGCCCTTTGGTTAAAATTTTTCGAATTTTTTTGCATTTTTAATCGTTTTGAGCCATTTCTGATCATTTCAGATCATTTTTGGAAAAAACAAATTTTTTGGCCCCTTGGTCAAACATCTTCGCAATTTTTTTTGCATTTTTACACGTTATGATAAATTTTAAAGTGTCAGAATGCTAATTACTTTTTTTATTACTAAGTAGAATTTATGTCATTTAGGAATTATATGATAAAAAAATATATTACAGCAATAGCTATTTGTATTGCTAGGGACGAAAGTGGTGGTTCTCCTCCCGACTACAGAGTTTGCTGCCCGAGTCGTAGGCGAGTGCAGTAACTGCAGAAGGCAGAAAAAGACACTTTACTCCAGTGTAATACATATGATTTTTTCCAACACCTTCATGAAAACTGTAAATAATAAATAAAAATGTGAATTTGGAAATTTAGCGTCGAATCTAGTAGTTATTATCTTTACCAAGGCGTCAGAACAACAAACATTCAAAAATTTAGAAATTTTTGATTGATCCACAATTTTGTCTTGAAAAAACGTTGCGTTTTCAGGAAAATGACAGAGATTGAAGAAAATGATGAAAATTCAATTCCTGAAGACATCATGGAAGAGGCGAAAATATTAAATTTAAGTTTATTACCAGAAAAATCACAAATACGGTATGAAAAGAAATACGATCTCTTGTTATGTTGGATAAGGGAAAGAAAAGTTAAGAGGTAATTTTAGCCTATTTTCTAAAACTGTCAAAAAATTTACGATCTTCAACACTATGGCCAAAATAGTCCACGCTTCAATCAATTGTTTTAATAAAAGAAGATTTGGATATAAAATTTCCTAAATTAGTGGCACTTTTGAAAAAAAAGGGAGCTGGATACAAGCCGAAGAAAGCTGCTACTTTTACCAGAGAGGAAATTAATAATTTTCTCATCGAAGCACAGGATGGACAGTATTTAATGTCTAAAGTATTTCTCTATTTAGTATTAATATTTTTCACTATTAATTCGTTGTTGTGCCAAATGGCTGTTAAAGATGTTCAAGATAAGGGAGATATTATAGTAATAACCCTTCCAGATACAAAAACCAAAATACAGAGCATTTATAATCACAAATAGTACTATTGGAGGCATTAACGTTCTTGAATTGATTAGAAGATATGCCTCTCTGAGACCGATTAAAACGGACCGTTCACGTTTCTTTATTTATTATGGTAAATCAAAATGTTCAGTGCAAGTGGTGGGAAAGAACACCATGTCAAAAATACCCCCAAAATTGCTAAATACTTGAAGTTACCCAATCCGGAACTTTATACAGGTCATAGTTTAAGAAAAACTTCTGCATCAACCATTAGTTGACACTGGTGCAGACATACTCACAGTGAAAAAACATGGGGGCTGGCGATCGACAATGGTTGCAGAAGGTTACTTAGGCCAATCTATTTCAAATAAATGCCAAGTTGCTAATCAAATTATTAATGAACCAACTTCTTCATCAACTATTATATCAGATATTTCATCAGAAACTTCTTCAGCGATACATGTCTCTTCCAACATTTCCTTTGGTTACAATACGAAGAATATCCCTGCTAATTTCACTGATCCAATTAGTTTTAATAATCTTACAAATTGCACATTTAATTTTTTCAATGAAAAATCTTAGTTTATTTAAAATGTTAAATAAAAATTAATGTAAATTCAACACTTTAATAAATATAATAAAAAATTGAATTTTCGATAAAGGTGTTGGAAAAAATATTTTTTGCACTTCGTGGATTAAAAGTACTATTTGGTTCTCCCATTTCGGGGACTGAAGTGTTACTTTTAATCTCTAGGGATTAAAAAATAATTTAATCCTCCGAGGATTAAAAAATAAATAATTCACTCTTCTAAATAATTTTATTAATAAAAATCAGCAATTAACATTTAAAATAACATCTACTTTTGATTAACATTTACAGATATTTGTACAGTTATTAAAGTTAAAAAATTTACCAAAATCGTTGTCCTTAGAATTAAGAACATTATTGAATGATGTTGAAACGATAGATGCATTGATAGTATTTATTTGGTTTTCTGAATAAATTTTTTTTTCATTTTCATGCCCAAAAATTTTTTCTGCTATGATTTTTTTGTTATTTATAGAGCTTTCAACATATCCCTCATATATATCAAGATTACTTTTCACCATTACCATCGATTTCACCATGGAATAATTTGCCCACAAGGTGGAAGCACGTACAGTATTGCTTTTTTCATTGAAATATGCTAAAAAGACATTTTCATTCGTGTGATTTTGTATCTTCTTTTGACGGCACCATGTTATAAAATCTTCATAAGATTTTTCATACACTTTTCTGGATTTTGAGGGCATAGTTGGTTAACAGCCTCATCAGCTGCTGCTTCAATATCAAACTCATCCATTTTCGCAACTACGCGTCGTCAACAAACTAAGTTTTCACAATGGCGAATGTTGTTTATTATTTATTTCCTCGTTGTTATGGCATTGAAACATCTGGGAATTTAAAAATAATTCATAAATTTCATTAGTCTTGAATAGTGTAGCTTCTTTGTCAAAGTGACTTTTCTAATAATTTAAATTTATCACAGATGTAATATTTTAATTTTCAGAAAATAATATAATTATTTCTCATATTACTCCATGAAGTGCAAAAAATAGTATAGATACCACGGGATTGAAGTTCCTTAATCTTTGGGCTAAAGCCCTCGACCAACAAACTCTATGCGCAGGATTAAATGAGTCACTTCAATCCCTTGTTATCTAATGTACTATTTTTAACATGCTATATAGTAATAGATATATAAAAAATAAACATAGTGGTTGTAGAAATAATTATAAAAATGTTATGTCAATAATGATAATAAAAGTTTGAAATATAGGTTTTATTGATTTTCCTGCTAGTTTTAACAGGTTATCGGCCCAGGACTTATCAGAATGTTTTAGTGAATCAAATAAGTGCTACGATAAATAATGTCTGTAAGTTTTATTAATAGTGTACGAAAGTTGCAAGGTCGCGAGAACTATAACGATTGGGAGTTTGCGGTAGAGAATTTTCTTGTGTTGGAGGGTTTACTGAAATGTATATTTGGTACTGAAGAGGATCAAGAAAAAGATGCGCAAGCCAGAGCAAAGTTAATATTAACTATTGATGTTTTGTTATATATACATATCAAAGAGACAAAAACAACTAAAGATTTGTGGAACAAACTCAGATTTTTGTTTGATGACTAAGAAGTCTAATATCTATACGCTTTGAAAATAGCAAGACTATGGAAGATTAATTGTATAGAATAATAGCGACATCACAGAAGTTGAATAACACTCATTTAAAAATAGATGCTGAATGGGTAGGACCTCTGTTATTAGCAGGTTTGCCTGAAAAATTTGCCCCAATGATAATGGCTATTGAACACTCTGGCATAGCTATCACAGCAGATGCTATTGAATCAAAGTTGATTGATATGGTGAGTGATAATAATAATGGTCAAACAAGTTGTGCCTTTGCTGGTAAAGCAAAGAAATGGTACAAGAATAAACAATCAAATGGTACTGTAACCAGTACATCGAGTTCAATATTGAATGTCAAGAAAGAAGTCAGATCTTATAATTGTAAGCAAGTCGGACACTTTAAAAATCAATGCCCAAATTGTTCATCGGTGAAGAATACTGATAATTCAAGACCATCCAATGCGTTTAGTGCCATATTTTTGGCGGGTCAATTTAATAAAAATGATTGGTACGTTGATTCTGGTGCAAGCACACATTTAACAGTAAACCGCTAGTGGATGATAGACGTATCAACGATAATGCCGGTAAACGAAGTAGTGGTGGCGAATCATTCCAAGACTTGTATTGGAAATTTAAAAATTGTAACAGTAGCTGATGATAAAAAGTATGACATTACAATTGAAAATGTTTTATACGTACCAGAGCTTACAACAAATTTATTATCTGTAAGTCAATTGATAAAAATGGGAAACCAGGTAAATTTCAATCATGAACGCTGCGAAATTTACAACCGGAATAAAGAACTAATAATGTATGGCATCGCAGATTTGGCCATTTAAATCTTCAAGATCTTAACAAAATGAAAAATGGTTTGGTTGATGGTTTTACATGTACCGAAATGATGAAAGTATTGAAACAAAATTGTACTGTTTGTTGCGAAGGTAGGCAATCTCGATTGCCATTTCCACAGAAAGATTCCAAAGCTACAGAAATTTTGCAAATAGTTCATGCAGATTTATGTGGACCGATGGAAGTAAAATCAATTGGTGAGTACAAATATTTTTTATTATTTGAAGATGATTTAAGTAAAATGGCATTTCTATATTTTTTAAAATCTAAAGATGAAACTTTTAGCTATTTTCGACAGTTTAAATCATTTGTTGAAAATCAGATTAACATGAAAATAAAAATATTTAGGACAGATAACGGTGGCGAATTTTGTGGTCAAGAAATTGAGGAGCATTTAAAGAGTTGTGGTATTGTACATCAGCGAACAAATCCTCATACTCCTGAAGAAAATGGGTCTTCAGAGAGATTAAACCATACAGTAGTCGAACGTGCAAGATATTTATTATTTGATGCAGATTTAGAGAAAAAGTTTTGGGCCGAAGCGGTTATACCGGCAGTTTATTTACGAAGCCAATCTCTAGCATCAAGAATAAATGAAAAAACACCATTTGAAGTATGGAGTAATAAAAAACCTGATGTAAGTAACGTTAGAATACTTGGTAGTACAGTTATGGTGCATACTCCAAAAGCTAATCGCCGAAAATAGGATAAAAAATCATGATTCTTGTTGGTTTCGGTGAAGATGTTACAGATTATCGAGTATTTGATCCAAAGAAAAATACAGTGACTACTAGTAGAGATGTTGTTATCATGGAAGATTTGCAAGAAAAAGTTGCTATCATGATTACTTCGGAAGAAACTGAAGATATATCAGTTTCAGTGGGGGAATCTGAAAATAACACTGAAAAAGAACAATCATGTGATGACAGCAACACATCTGTATGTTTAGAAAATGTTCCAGATCCGGGTTTTACTAGAAAGAGTTCCAGAACCTATAACGATACATAAATATGCGGTTTTCGGCCGCTTGAATATAAAAAATAAACTCCATATCGACTTACCTAGTTTTGTTGTTGTTTTGACAAAAGCCTACATTTCAATCACATCAGTTTCGTTCTTGACTAACACCGCACCACTTTTCGAATTATGCCACATTTAATAATTAATATCTCGCATATTGTTTCAAATAATCCCAATAAGTTGGGCATTTTTGAACTCAGGAGAAATAGTTGCATCGATTTCCGCGAAGAACATACAGGGTTACCATTTAAAAATATGAACTTTGAAGTCATATCCGGAAAGTGCGCAGGGCCATCTATATGTGCGATACAGCATAAAGTACGGAATCAAAATAAAAAATCGACGTGTCGCAGGATTTTGACCACAAATGAACGATTTCGAAAATAACGAATTTGTTTGTTACTTTCTGAGCGCACTATATATATATATATATATATATATATATATATATATATATAGATATGTACAAAGTAGTTGCCTTCTGCTGCAATGAGCCATTCTTTACGGTATTCTGTAGCCCTTTGTTTCTACATCGTCGGTAGAAAAAGAAGCAAATCCATAGCGGAAAGTGCCTCACGTCTTATTTTATTAATTCGCGTGCGCAAGAAATAAGAATTTCTATCTAGAAAAGTAAAAAGAACTCTCTGACTTTTTTTCGTATTTTGTGTGTATTTATACATTCCATCATTACCAAAAATAAAGAAATGCAAATCCAGGGCGGAAAATGCCTCACTCATGATTTTATTGATTCGCGCCGCTAGAAATAAAAATTTATATTTAGAAAAGTAGAAGGACACTCATTCTAATTTTTTGATGTACTGTATGTATGTATACCGGGTGTACAGTTAAGAAAGGCGGTCGGCCATAACTCAAACCATTTGATATTAAGCAGTGAAATAAAAAATCTACGAAAACTTTAATCTCTTTCAAAATTTCTGTGGTCCTGCAAAGGACCGAGTTGTGCTGAAACTGCCGAAATTTTCAATACACAACTGAATCTCATCTCTTGTGGACTGCACTGCGCATTCAATTTCTGGCACCAGTATTGAACGTATTCCCTCTTGAATTTTATTTAGTACGTCTTCTCTTGTCGTCACTTTAGTTTGATATACCATAACCTTCAACCGGTCCCATAAATAGAAATCCAAATAAGTGAAGTCCGGAGAACGACGACGCCAGAGGAACATGGTCTCTCTACCTATCCACCTTTCATCAACATGCCGTCGTACATTTAATGAAAAATGTGCTGGACACACATCATGTTAGAAGAACACTGTCTTTCTAGTTTAAAGGTAAATATCTTCAAGTAGACCGGGTAGTTGGTTTTGAAGGAAGTCTAAATAGACCCTACTAGTCAATGATCTTTCGAAAAGTACTTCTCCAAGAATTCTTTCGGAAATTATTCCACACCAGACATTAAGTTTCCACCTCCATAGGTGCTGTACCTCGCGTAGCCAATGACCATTGTCCCTGGACCAGTAATGCATATTATGCAAATTTACTTTTCCGCCACAACTAAAAGTGGCTTCGTCTGTCCACAAAATTCAAGATCCTCTTGTGTCATATTCAATGGCCAGTTGCAAAAGTTGAACCTTCTATCAAAATCTTGACTTATCAAAACTTGATGAAAGACAATATCATATGGATGCAATCTAAAAAGGTAGGAATATTATACGTGGGAATACAGGAATAGTATACGTAGGAATGAAGGAATAAAATATAAATATAAATAAAATATAAATATTTTCAAGAAACCTACTTACTCGTGATTTTTTAAAATATTGTAAGCGCTTCCATGCAATATCCCTACATTTTGTGATATTGTCCTAATAATTAAATGCGGATTAGTTTCAATACGTATATACCAAGACATTTATGGAGTTTCCCCCGGTACAACCTCGAGAGATGGATGCTACCGGTAGCACGCAAATGTTGCATATGATAAATCCGTGCTGCAACAATTGCATTTTGCATGCATTAAAAACATGCGGAAAAGCATTTCAAATGTTTTTTCATTGGCAATTGGCATTTTGCTTATAATACAACAACCGAAACACACTAAATGTAACTTTGTTGTCTAGTTTACAGTTTTGACATAATTGCGAAAAATCATTCATTTTTCTTTTCATATCCTACTTATTAATTTTAAGCATATGATTTGTTTATACCTTAAATTTCCTGTTATGTTACCACATTTTTGACTACATCTTTGGTTCTATAACAGCTATTGACATAATTTTTTTTAAATACTTCCTTATTAATTTTCCTTCCAATCGCAGTAAAAAACATTTGGTATCATTTGAATTTTTGAGAAAAGGCGACAGTTTTGTCCCTTCAACAAGTTGCGCCCTCTATCGGTAGACGGAGATAAGAGATTGTTGTGGTTTTGGAATTGTTTGGTAACATCAAATAGGCCCTTAACATCGAGACCAATCTTGACAAATTCAAGCAACGCGTTTCGAAGTTACACGATTTTTTCCAGTAACACGTTACATGGATCCCCTCCCTTTATTTTATAATATTCTTTTAAATACATTACTACGGAAAATTGCCCAAAAAATGTGAATTTCAATTTCAAATCAGCGAAACGACCTCTGGCGGCAATGGTAGGAAATTAAAAATAATTTCCAGCATTTTCTCTTGGCCACACTTATTATAAGATTTTTTATTTCACTGCCCAATCTCAAATAGGTTGTGAGTTATGACTGATTGCCTTTCTTAGTCGTACACCTGGTACATTCTATCATTAACTAAAATAAAAAATATGTAAATCCAGGGCGGAAAATGTTCTACGTATTATTTTATTAATTCACGCCGGCGAGACAAAAATTTATATTTACAAAAGTAGACAGTATTTTGCGTGTATTTATATATTTATATATTCTATCATTATCTAAATTAAAAATAAAATTTTATTGATTCGCGTCCGCGAGAAATACTAATTTATATCTAGAAAAAGACACTCAGTCTCATTTTTTTTGGTATTTTATGTGTATTGACATATTCTATGATTATCTATAATAAAGAGATACAAATCAAAGACGGAAAATGTCTCACGTATGATTTTCAGTTGAGTTGATCAGCCTATTTCCACAGTTTTTGCTTTTTGAGCGCGACGTTTGGGAATCGGACTCTGCTTCGTCATCAGGCTTAGTCGTGAGAAGGACTGTTCCCGCACTTGAGTCGAATTCATGTTATACATAATTTTTTCTCAATCACTTGACGACTCTCAGATTCGAACTTGGTACCTTCACTTACTAGTCACACACATTTACCGCTGAGCCACTGAGTAATCCAATATATATTTTTTAGATTTTTTGCTAGTGCGAAGTATGTGGTTTCTTTGAGTTTCCGACGAGTTGTGTTCTCGTTATTTGCCACTATCTGTATGTTATCCCATTGGATGCGGTGGTCTTCGTTCCAGACACCTTCGGCGATTCTTGATTATTCTGTTTCGCCCTTGCGGACGTTGTTCTTAGGTTCCTGCGTTCTCACTTTGAGTGGTCTTGCTCTCCTATGTATGTTCTGCCGAATTCGCATGGTAAATTGTATACACAATTTTAGGGAATTCTGATCTTCATTGTATGGTTTGGTTTTGGTTAGTGTTCCCCTGAGCGTTCTGGTCGATTTGAAGGCAGTGCGTATCTTGCATTTGCTGCCTATCCTTCGTATTTTTCTGAGGTACCTTGTATATATGGTATTATCACTGTATATTTAGGTTCTTATTTTTCAGTTACCCTTTCCCTGTTTAAGTTAGGTCTTAGATCGGGGTAGCCATTTTATTTGAGTGTTCTAGCGATATTCTCTTTTTCTTTGTTCAGGTCCTCTTCTTTTGAGTACATCGTTTTTGCTCCATCAGACAAGCATTTTGCCACGATTTTGTGATGATTGGAGTTGTAGTACACTTGTCGTGAAAGTGTTGTCATTTCTGTCTACAAGTACATCCAGGAATGGCAGTTTTTGTTCCATTCCTGGATGTACTTGTACACAGGAATGACAACACTTTCACACGTGTTATACAGGAAACATACCCACACGGGGAGGTACCTACACTACAACTCCAATCACCACAAAACTGTAAAGTTAGGAGTGGAAAAATGCTTGTACGATAGAGCAAAAGCAATATACTCAAAACAAGAAGACCTGAACAAAGAAAAAGAAAATATCGCTAGAACACTCAAAAAAATGCTACTGATCTAACACCTAAACAGGAAAGGGTAACAGAAAAAGAAGAACCTAAATATACAGCGATAATACTATATATACACTGCCTTCAAATCGACCAGAACGCTCAAGCGAATATTAACCATAACCAAATTATACAATGAAGATCAGAATTCTAAGAATTGTGTATACAACCTACCATGCGAATGCGGCAGAGCATACATAGGAGAGAGCAGTAGACCACTCAAAGTGAGAACGCAGGAATATAAGAACAACCTCCGCAAGGGAAAACAGAGAAATCAAGAATCGCCGAACATGTCTGAAACGAAGACCAACATACAGATGGTGGCAAATGACGAGAACACAACTCGTCGGAAACTCAAAGAACCCACATACATCGCACTAGCAGAAAATACAATAAGCCAAGTTACTGTATATATATATATATATATATATATATATATATATATATATATATATATATATATATATATACAGGGTGTTTCATTAAGAAACTAGTGGATATAAAGTGGAGAAAAAAAATTCATTATAAAAGTCGCCACGAGAAAATCCTGGAAATTATTTTTAAGTTCCGCAATTCATCGCAAGGGGGCGCAATTGAAAATTAAAAAATAAAATTATAAATTTCTCCGAAAATTCCCACATTAAGGCATACCTTTGGTAACATCATTAGAAAGCTTAGACAATTCTGCATCATTTTGGTCTAAGGCTCATTGGCGTACCGATCTTAATAAGAGTGGGGGAAGCTATTGAATGTGTAATCATTTAAATCGCTGTTATTTTTAAACGACTTATCCGATTGTAGTAAACCTAGGCTTGTTTAGAAGAAAAAGGTAAGTACTTTTAAATGTCGCATCCATTGGTACGCGATAGCTCATAATAAAATTGTTAGAGGGCGCAATTTGTAATAATACCAGTTTTTTTATTTTATTCAGAAAAATTAAATCATACGGTATAATTATGACATCATAAGCGGAAAGTAGCTTAAATTTGTAACAAAAACGTAAATAACGCAATTTGATATCTTTATTTGTTCCAGAGTTATGGCGAAAAGAAGACTTTTTAACCGTTTAATTTAATAATTGATTGTTGCTATGGTTTCTTAAGGTGTATAGGTTGGATTAGTAATGAGGAATCTGCATTTATCATAGTCTGTGCCTCCTTCACGCTCTATCTAGGCTTAGGACTAGTCCAAACTAAGCAAATTGCAAAATTTGGAGCGTGTTTAGAGGCCAACGGGCCATAACAACGATATCAAAGTAATGATTGATTTTGTTTAAGAAACTTTTTAATAGAATGGTAAAAATCATGAACAACTGTTAAAAACAAGTGAAAAGCTATAAATGTTCAAATTGACGGCCGTTTTGTAAAATACAACTATTAATTCTTCTTCTCGTACTGGAAACAGCTGTTTCGATTTCGTCTCGTGGAATCGAATTTATTGCAATTTCAATTCGGTGAATCATGTCCTCTCGGGTGGTTGGTCTCGTTTCGTAAACAATATCTTTTATTCTTCCCCACAAGTAGAAATCTAATACAGTTAAATCCGGGAATCTAGGTGGCCACGGAAACAAACTACCCCTTCCCATCCAGCGATTTGGGTATCTAACATTTAAGAAATCACGGACTCTTCGGGAATAGTGTGAAGGACATCCATCATGTTGATACCACAGGGATGCTCTCACGTCAAGGGAATGTCTTCTAAAAGATTGGGCAAGTCATTTTGTAAAAGTTTAAATAAGATTCACCATTTAGGTGTCCATGAAAACAAATGGTCCGATAATTCTGTCATCTAAAACACCACACAACAAATTTACACTCCATCTGTTTTGGTGATCCACTTCGCGCATCCAGTGAGGATTTGTTTGCGACCAATAATGCATATTGTGCAAATTAACTCTGCCGCAGCTAGTAAAAGTAGCCTCGTGAAAGTGTTGTCATTTCTGTCTACAAGTACATCCAGGAATGAGTTTTGTTCCATTCCTGGATGTACTGTACACAGGAATGACAACACTTTCACACGTGTTATACAGGAAACATACCCACACGGGGAGGTACCTACACTACAACTCCAATCACCACAAAATGTAAAGTTAGGAGTGGAAAATGCTTGTAGATAGAGCAAAAGCAATATACTCAAAACAAGAAGACCTGAACAAAGAAAAGAAAATTCGCTAGAACACTCAGAAAATGGCTCCCATCTAACCCAACCTAAACAGGAAAGGGTAACAGAAAAGAAGAACCTAAATATACAGCGATAATATTACTGCCTTCAAATCGACCAGAACGCTCAGCGAATATTAACCATACCAAATTATACAATGAGATCAGAATTCTAAGAATGTGTATACAACTACCATGCAATGCGGCAGAGCTACATAGGAGAGACAATACCACTCAAAGTGAGAACGAGGAATATAAGAACAACCTCGCAAGGGAAACAGAAAAATCAAGAATCGCCGAACATGTCTGAAACGAAGACCAACATACAGATAGCAAATGACGAGAACACAACTCGTCGGAAACTCAAAGAACCACATACACGCACTAGCAGAAAAAATAACAATAAATGTATATATATGGACTACTCATTATAAATATATATAATATAAATTAGTATATTAGTCAATTTAGAAAAATTATATATAATATATCGACTCAAGTCGAAAAGTCCTTCTTAGGACTAAGCCTGATGACGGAAGCATAGTCCGCTTCTGAAACGTCGCGCTCAAAAAGCAAAAACTGTTGAAATAGGTCGATCAACTCAACCAATATGTAACCACAGTTACAAAACACTTATAATACAGGACGTGTGATTTTATTGATTCGCGCCCTCTAGAAATAAAAATGTTCCAGAAAAGTTGAAAAACACTCACTCATTTTTTTTGGTATTTTGCGTGTATTTACATATTCTATCATTATCTGTAATAAAGTGATGTGAATCAAAGGTGGAAAATGGTCCAAGTGTGATTGTGTTGATTCACGTCCGCCATAAATAACAAATTATATGTAAAAAAGTAGAAAGACACACATTCTAATTGTTTGGTATTTTGTGTGTATTTACATACTCTATCTTTAAGTAAAATAAAGAAATGCAAGTACAGGGTGGAAAATGCCCTGATTCGTGTCCACGAGAAATAAAAATTTACATCCAATATTAAAGTATAAAGACACTCGGTCTAATTTTTTTGATGTGTTGTATGTACGAATCGCATTGTGTAGAAAGTAACATAGGACTAAAACAAGGAGGCCCCTTATCTACAACCCTATTTAACATGGTTTTGGAAAATGTACTGCGGAAAGGAGAGATAAATACAGACAAAAACATACTTGCGGATTCAACACAATGTTTGCCATACGCCAATGATGTAGCATTACTAGCCAAAACAAAACAAGAGCTTAAAACTATGTTTAAGAAAATAGAACAGCAAGTTCTAAAAGTAGGTTTGATAATAAACCACGAGAAATCGAAATATGTGATTTTGTGTGATTTTGAGAAAACAGGATGAAACACAAAATTTCTCGGTAAAGGCGGTTGGCACAAGCAAACGATATATTTTGAATATAACAAACCAAGTAGTGTATCTAGGAGCGAAGATAAGGAGTGAAGGGGCTTATACAAACGACATACAAAGAAGAATAACAGCAAGATTGCGATGTGTTGGTGCGCTAAAAAACGTTCTAAGTGACAAAAACATATCAAGACAATCGAAAATAAAAATGTGTAAAACGGTAATAAAACCAATAGTGACATTCGCGAGTGAAACGTAGGTGCTAACAAAATAAATTGTGAACAAGTTAGAAATATGGGAAAGACAGGTTCTAAGAAGGATTTTTGGAGGCATTAAACAAAATGAAACATGGAGAAGAAGAACAAACAGAGAACTCTCAGAACTATTCCAAGAGAAAAGTATTAAAATAGTCGTGCAACAAAACAGGTTGAGATGGCTGCGGCACATAACGAGACAAAGGATATATATATATATATATATATATATATATATATATATATATATATATATATATATATATATATATATTATATATATATATATATATATATATATATATATATATATATATATATATATATATATATATATATATATATATAAGTTTCTGAAATAGGGTTCCAATTTCTACATGTAGAACTCATTAAAATAAGACAAAATGTTCATATAAATATGTGCCCTAAAACGCACCCTTAAAAAGTTACAGGCCCTTGAAAGGGTTCGAATGAAACTGATTTTATTCAATTATTTCAAAAACGATAAAAGATAAAGAGATGGAATGAAGGGAACATACATAACTTTTGACGCCGAATAACATGAGCTAGGCCATTTTTCGGTATTCGAATCATAGGCGTCCTTTTCAGGGGGATGGAAAGGGTATCAAGTCCCTAAAAAATTTTGTACGACCTTTTTGCAATTTTTTTTAACAAATTCATAAATTTTAGACTGTTTTATGTAAAAAATGTCGTCTTTGCGTAATTCGATATCGGCAAAGGTTTTTGTGTAAAATGAGTTTGAAAATTATCATTATTTGATAAAATTACTGTTATTCACTTCGGAATCAATTCAGAAAGATATCGAATTACGCAAAGACGACATTTTTTACGTAAAACTGTCCAAAATTTATGAATTTGTCAAAAAAAATTGCAAAAAGGTCGTACAAAATTTTTTAGGGACTTGATACCCATTTCATCCCCCTGAAAAGGACGCATATGATTCGAATAACGAAAAATGGCCTAGCTCATGTTACTCGGCGTGAAAAGTTATGTATGTTCCCTTTATTTCGTCTCTTTATCTTTTATCGTTTTTGAAATAACTGGATAAAATCAGTTTAATTCGAACCCTTTCAAGGGCCTGTAAATTTTTAAGGGTGCGTTTTAGGGCACATGTTTATAGAAACATTTTGTCTTATTTTAATGAGTTCTACATGCAGTAGAAATTCGGAACCCTATTTCAGAAACACCCTATATATATATATGTATATATGTATATATATATATATATATATATATATATATATATATATATATATAGGCATGTTTTTAAGTAAGTACCGTTTTGCGATTCCGCCGCAGCTACGGTCGGCGTTCCGCGCATGCGCTGGTTATCATCTCTTGTCTACGCACTGACGCCATTACAGTCTGATTCTTCATTGTATACGTTGTTTACTGAGTGTTTAAGATGCCTCCGACAATCGTGAGTCCCGCCGATTGTGAAGTACGGGCTGTTATACGATTCCTTAGTGCTAAAGGCGTAAAACCGATCGATATTCATCGTGAGATCTGTGAAGTTCTGAACACAGAAGCAACACTTACACCTAGTTCTGTGGAAATCTCCCTGATGCTTACGTGAGGCTCCCATTCTACGTACGCAAGAACATTAATACTATTGTCTTCATTTCTTATGCGACGTCTTCTGACAGGAAGTGGAATACGTCGTACATTTCCTGTTTGTCTTAAACGTGTTGCCATTCGCCGAAACACTTTTCTAGTGTAGTGCCTTCGATCAGGATATCTGATAGCGTATTGTCGTTCCGCAATAGCTGCATTTTGAAAACATTCATAATACGGCAAGCATGTCGTAAGCCTCGGCATTGGTATACGACATTTTGAAGGATAGCACTAATTTCTGATAAGGTACAATGAAACCCAAAACTAATGAAGGAAAAAATTTTTACAACACAACATCAATCAAAATTAAGTAAGTTGACAACTATTTCAATTTATTTACCTCCATGGAAACGAGCCGACTTTGTTCCGCAGCAAATTAGATTATTATTTTAAAACACACCACATTAGAATTATGCCTTAGAAGTTTTATATGATGTTATAAACGTACAGAAGAAGAATTAATAGTTGTTTTTACAAAACGGCCGTCAATTTGAACATTTATAGATTTTCACTAGTTTTTTAACAGTTGTTCATGATTTTGTACCATTCTATTGAAAAGTTTCTTAAACAAAATCAATCATTACTTTGATATCGTTGTTATGGCCCGTTGGCCTCTAAACACGCTCCAAATTTTGCAATTTGCTTAGTTTGGACTAGTCCTAAGCCTAGATAGAGTGTGAAGGAGGCACAGACTATGATAAATGCAGATTCCTCATTACTAATCCAACCTATTGCATATCAAATTAACCTACTAGTACCTATCGGTCCATAAAACTTTGGAAAGGAATCGAAGATTTTCACTAAGAAACCATAGCAACAATCAATTATTAAATTAAACGGTTAAAAAGTCTTCTTTTCGCCATAACTCTGGAACAAATAAAGATATCCAATTGCGTTATTTACGTTTTTTGTTACAAATTTAAGCTACTTTCCGCTTATGATGTCATAATTATACCGTGATTTAATTTTTCTGAATAAAATAAAAAAAACTGGTATTATTACAAATTGCGCCCTCTAACAATTTTATTATGAGCTATCGCGTACCAATGGATGCGACATTTAAAAGTACTTACCTTTTTCTTCTAAACAAGCCTAGGTTTACTACAATCGGATAAGTCGTTTAAAAATAACAGCGATTTAAATGATTACACATTCAATAGCTTCCCCCACTCTTATTAAGTTCGGTACGCCAATGAGCCTTAGACCAAAATGATGCAGAATTGTCTAAGCTTTCTAACGATGTTACCAAAGGTATGCCTTAATGTGGGAATTTTCGGAGAAATTTATAATTTTATTTTTAATTTTCAATTGCGCCCCTTGCGATGAATTACGGAACTTAAAAATAATTTCCAGGATTTTCTCGTGGCGACTTTTATAATGAATTTTTTTTCTCCACTTTTTATGTCCACTAGTTTGTGAAATATGGCCGGTGGCCAGCCTTAATGAAACACCCTGTATTATATATATATATATATATATATATATATATATATATATATATATATATATATATATATATATTGACTACTCAGTGGCTAAGCGGTAAAGGTGTCAGACTAGTAAGCGAAAGTGAATCGGAAAGTAGTCAAGTGCTTGAAAAAAAATTATATATAACATATGAATTCGACTCAAGTGCGAAAACAGTCCTTCTCAGGACTAAGCTATACAGGACGTGTGCTTTTATTGATTCGCGCCCTCTAGAAATAAAAATTTATTTCTAGAAAAGTTGGAAAACACTCACTCTCATTTTTTTTTGATATTTTTCGTGTATTTACATATTCTATCATTATCTGTAATAAAGAGATGTGAATCAAAGGTGGAAAATGGTCCAAGTGTGATTGTGTTGATTCACGTCCGCCATAAATAACAAATTATATGTAAAAAAGTAGAAAGACACACATTCTAATTGTTTGGTATTTTGTGTGTATTTACATATTCTTTCTTTATGTAAAATAAATCCTGCAAGTGCAGGATGGAAAATGCCCTGATTCGTGTCCACGAGAAATAAAAATTTACATCTAATATTAAAGTATAAAGACACTCAGTCTAATTTTTTTTTATGTGTTGCATGTACGAATCGCATTGAGTAGAAAGTAACATAGGACTAAAACAAGGAGGCCCCTTATCTACAACCCTATTTAACATGGTTTTGGAAAATGTACTGCGGAAAGGAGAGATAAATACAGACAAAAACATACTTGCGGATTCAACACAATGTTTGCCATACGCCAATGATGTAGCATTACTAGCCAAAACAAAACAAGAGCTTAAAACTATGTTTAAGAAAATAGAACAGCAACTTCTAAAAGTAGGTTTGATAATAAACCACGAGAAATCGAAATATGTGATTTTGTGTGATTTTGAGAAAACAGGATGAAACACAAAATTTCTCGGTAAAGACGGTTGGCACAAGCAAACGATATATTTTGAATATAACAAACCAAGTAGTGTATCTAGGAGCGAAGATAAGGAGTGAAGGGGCTTATACAAACGACATACAAAGAAGAATAACAGCAAGATTGCGATGTGTTGGTGCGCTAAAAACGTTCTAAGTGACAAAAACATATCAAGACGATCGAAAATAAAAATGTGTAAAACGGTAATAAAACCAATAGTGACATTCGCGAGTGAAACGTGGGTGCTAACAAAAGAAATTGTGAACAAGTTAGAAATATGGGAAAGAAAGGTTCTAAGAAGGATTTTTGGAGGTATTAAAGAAAATGAAACATGGAGAAGAAGAACAAACAGAGAACTTTCAGAACTGTTCCAAGAGAAAAGTATTAAAATAGTCGTGCAACAAAACAGGTTGAGATGGCTGCCATAACGAGACAAAGGATATATATATATATATATATATATATATATATATATATATATATATATATATATATATATATATATATATATATATATATATATATATAAATGTAAAACGGTAATAAAACCAATAGTGACATTCGCGAGTGAAACGTGGGTGCTAACAAAAGAAATTGTGAACAAGTTATAAATATGGGAAAGAAAGGTTCTAAGAAGGATTTTTGGAGGCATTAAAGAAAATGAAACATGGAGAAGAAGAACAAACACAGAACTCTCAGAACTGTTCCAAGAGAAAAGTATTAAAATAATCGTGCAACAAAAGATGGCTGCGGCACATAACGAGACAAAAGGATAAAGAAAAGGAAGAAAAGGATAAAGAAAAATATGCAAATCCAGGGCGCAAAATGCCCCTCGGGTGATGTTATTGATTTGCGCCCGTAAGAAAAAATTATATCTAGAGAGGTACAACAGGTACAAACACAAAGTGTGACTCATTGATGTTTATTAATGTAAATATTGAGTTTGCACGATTCAAGTCAAGGATAAATGCATCACTCTTACTAGTTTGTTTCACTGCAAGATTAATAACATTTCTTCTATTGATACAATGTTCTGATATTTAGTTGGTGTTTTATTAAGTATTGTATCATATTTTCTTTTGCAAAACCATTCAATTATATGGAATGATCAAGGTACTCCTCAAAATCATTTTTTAATATTATTATGCGTATAATTTGAAGTTTTATGCCTTACCTACTTCTACTATAACTTTTCAGTGACCCAATAATTTAATTGCATTAGTCTCTGCAACAAATTTTCACGCATCGCCCAACTAAACTACCGGGTGGACCGATTTCGATGGGATTGCAGGGTATCTCGGTAACTATTACTGTTAGAGCAAAACTGTTCACGTAGCATTAGGCCAACTTTTTGAGACAAATTAAACAGCGAAAACAAAAATTGAATTTTTCCAAATTTCGGTAGGGTTCCATATCTCATCTGTTGATAAAAATTCAGGAAAAAGTGTACAGACATTTCTTGTGCAGTTTTTTTAGCGTAGAATCAAATGGAGTAGTCAATTTTTAAATTTGGTCACCAATAGCCGAGATGCCACATAAACTTAGTTTTTTTTAAATGAAAACCATAGTTGGCTTTGACTTCATTAAAATCCTTATTTTATAAGCTTTTCAACAATATATAGTTAATAAAGGTTCTTTTAGAAAATTACGGAATTACAAGCGAATTTGTTAGTTTGCACTTTTGTAAGTATGTGATGCAATAATTTAAAACAATGAAACACAGCAAATATGTCAAAACAAAGTGAAATCTTCAGTTGTGCATTAAAACACAGATAACATAAGTTTATTGTTGATAGTTAAAATGAATCGTTATGAAAATTATGAAAAGTATGATTTGTTGAAAATATTCATTCTGTGTGGAGAAAATTCGGAAGAAACGGAAGGTTTATACTTGGAGAGTTTCCCAGAAAGACATCAGCCTAATAAAAAGATATATGAGGTAAATAAACATTAAAGACTCTAAAGCCGCTTTTCTAACATGATTATTCTTGTTATTGCAGGCTACAAAGTAATTTAAATAATTTAGGGTCATTTACCCAACCACATCCGAATCATTACGATATAGCAAATCGTGAACAAGATGTCTTAAATGTTTTAGCATGTGTTGAAGCCCACCCAAATACTTCTAGTAGAGAAAATGAACAAGATGTTGGTATTTCCAAAACAAAATCGCTAAAAATTTTGAAACTTTATAAATATAAACCTTACAAGATTCATATAAACCAATACCTTTATCCAAACGATCTTGAAAAACGATTACAATTTTGCCTATGGTATATTGATAGAAGTGCTGCAATGCCTAATTTTCATCAAAATATAATTTGGACAGATGAAGCTCATATAAGTAGTGTTGGTATTTTCAATCGTCACAATCATCATCACTGAGCAAATGAAAATTTACATGTAGCGGTACCTAGGCGTAATCAAGGCAGGTTTGGATTTAATGTTTGGTGTTGCTTAAAAGGGAATAAATTACACTACTGCATTTTTGAAGGAAATCTTACCGCATATCGATATTTAGAACTATTACGTATTGAGCTTGACGAATTCTTGGATGATTTGCCTCTATCAGAAGGAATCGGTCTTTTTTGCCATCAAGATGGTGCTCCAGCACACAATGCTATGGTAGTGAGAAATTATTTAAATGATAAATTTCCAAACTGTTGGTTAGGTACCTTTGGACCAATTCCATGGCCACCAAGGTCGCCTGATCTAACAGCTTTGGACTATTTTCTATGGGGTTTCATAAAAAAAGAAATTTACAAAAAAACAAACAATGCTATGGCAGAATTACAGAACAATTTACATGCTGCTTTTTAAAAAATTAAGTTGCTCCAAATATCAGCTGCAATTTCATCATTACAACGACAATGTCAGTTATGCATTCGACAAAATGGCAGCCAGTTTGAACAATTTATGTAAAAGTAATATTATCATTTGTTTGACAGTTGGTTTATTTTTGTAACCTTGTTCTTAGAATTAAATAATTATACCTTTTGTTTGACATATTTGCTGTGTTTCATTGTTTTAAATTATTGCATCGCCTACTTACAAAAGTGCAAACTAACAAATTCGCTTGTAATTCCGTAATTTTCTAAAAGAACCTCTATAAACTATATATTGTTGAAAAGCATATAAAATAAGGATTTTAATGAAGTCAAAGCCAACTATGGTTTCCATTAAAAAAAAACTAAGTTTATGTGGCATCTCGACTATTGGTGGCCAAATTTAAAAATTGACTACTCGATTTGATTCTACGCTAAAAACTGCACAAGTAATGTCTTTACACTTTTTCCTGAATTTTTATCAACAGATGAGATATGGAACCCTATCGAAATTGGAAAAATTCAATTTTGGTCCCTGCATCAAAAATGAAAAAAAGATAGCAAATTTTTGTTTTTGCTGTTTAATTTGTCTCAAAAAGCTGGCCTAATGCTACGTGAACAGTTTTGCTCTAACAGGAATAGTTACCGAGATACCCAGCAATCCCATCGAAATCGGTCCACTCTGTACAGTCTATGTAATGGCACTTCATAATAAGTTAAAAATTAAAAGTTGTGATCAAGCATGGAGCATGATTACCAATTTGAATATTTAAAAAGTTGAAAATGTAAACTTTCACCATTTTATACATATTAAAAATCTTTTTTTAATGGTATATTAAAGTTACACAATCTAAACATTTTCTCAATTTTTCAAATTTCACAAAACTGTTTCATTTTTAACAATTTTAATAGATAATATTACTACTGACGAAGATAACTGTAAATGTTATTGAAACGTTTAGGTTGTATAGCTTTAACATATAAATACAGCATTAAACCCAAAAAAGATAAGTATTTTAATTTAAAAAGTTCTGATATTTCAACCAGCAAAACAAATTTCGATCTTTGAAAAATAATTTCCACTTGTATTTAACTTTTTTTCATATCTTGCCTTTGAGAAATTGAACTTCTGCTGCTTTGAAAAAAAAATTTGTTCAAGTTACACTCCTTACATCACTTATTCAATGTAATAGTAGATATAAATCAATTATTTAAACGCACTAAAGTACATAAGTAAGAGAATACTCTACCGTTTAATTTCTTCCTTTCCTGTATGTAAATTACGAAAACCTAAATCAATTATATAGTCCATACCACGGCTTAAATCAAATTGTCTATAGCCATTCACTAATCTACGATACTGTAAAGACTCAAAATTATCATATAAAACCTTGTCTTTAACTGCATTTATCACTTTCTACAATATTAGAATATAGTAAAAATATTACATGTGACGGATGTACCTGAATATCTAAATAATCGGCAGTTGTATGAGGACGTGTGTTTGTAAAATCATCCGGAAAAAATAAATGAGTTGTATTAAAATATAATTGAGGAAGTATATCAAATCGTGTTGCAGGTTTCGCAGCTGTCCGTTGTCCAGGAGGCCATTCACTTAAATCTTGAGATAGATTATTAATTTCTAATTGTAATTTTTCTAGATATCTCTAAAATGTTGTGATTTTAACTTACATCTTTCCTAAAATTTACTCACTCTAGCAAAATATGCATTTAAAATATGGAAATCTTTGGCTTGTAAGATTGGGTATACAATGATAGCCTGATTAAAGCTTTTCTGCCTTGTTAGCTGTTCCAAGTGTTTTTCCAACTGAAAGTGCTTAAGCTTATACGAAGATAAAGATTGGCTCTGCAATTTTACACTTAACTCGATTAATTATGCATCAATATTACTTTTAGTTGCTCCTGGCACTCTAAGTTAGTACTGTAGTAAACACAACGTCCTAAGTTTTCACTCCTATCGTCAGATACAGCATTACTAATGCACCAGTTTAAATTTCTGCGAAGTGCTCTTAAAACTGAATTGCTTATAAGAATTCCAGCATCTATAAATAAACAGTGAGTTGCACTCTTACAGATGAACGTACAAACCTAAGTTACAGTAACTTCCATCTTCAACAGGTGTTCCCAAATAAACATCATTGCTAACACTAATTTTCCCTACCAATTGCTTTAATTTGCGAACATTTAAGTAATTAAAATCATTCATTAAAAAGTAATAATCATAGCCTTGCATAAATGTATCTCCAATATATTTAATCATTTGAAACGGACGATACCTATGCCTATTATCAGTGAATCCCACAATTCCCGTTAAATTAAAAGTATTTCGCATTTTGTTATGCACAGTTATAAAAAATTTCACTTTATCTACTAAGTGAGTAATGGTTTTATTAATGTAAACAGCTTGTGAATTAATCTTATCCTCTGAAGTTAGAACACCAACGAAGAGTTTATCCCTTATACTTAATTCAGTCGAGATGTAATGAGGGCGTATGAGTTTATCAGATTCTTTACTTGATAGAGATTTCCTGAATTGTATCATTTTTTTAGGTATAGTGGTGTCAGTAGTTTTGTTGTAGGGTGAAGGGGTTATGTTGTTCATCGGTTTTAAAACATTATGAGGTTCACATTTGTTGTTATCAAAAAAGCATGATATACTAATACCTAAAATTATGCCTACAAATACGAAGAAATTGCTAGAAATAATCTTTTGGAGTAACTTTAGAAAAATCATAATTGGATTATTTGATTAAAAATGTGAGGTTAGTTTTATTAAAATACAAAAGACACACAAGTGTCACGCAGTGAATTTTTTAAAGTTGTGTTTATGTACTAAATCTTCATTGTTTATTAACTCTTATAATCCAATTGTTTACAAATAATTAAATTTAACGATATATTGGGAACAATGCTACCACACTAAGAGAATGAATAAGTCACTGCGTTTTACATATTATTATGAATCTGTTATTTTTTAATCGTCAGATACCAGTAGTATGGCGAAAATTAACTTGAGACTTGTAAGTTAGTAATACTATACGCGTGTATTATAGGACCTTTATGCCCAATGTAATTTATTAAGTAAAAGATTACTGTGAGATGTTAACCTCAAGTTCTGATAAACTCTCTCTAATACTGTTCCAGCCTTAAATATAAAACTTGTAAAATTTTATTCAAATAAAGTTGGGCATGACTCTCGATGTAAAACACTATAATAAAATTACATATTTTTATCTCTCTCTGTCTCTGTTTCTCTCTCTCTCTCTCTCTCTCTCTCTCTCTCTCTGTCTCTATCTCTGCTTCGGTCTCTGTCTCTGCCTCTGTCTCTGTCTCGGTCTCGGTCTCCGTCTCCGTCTCCGTCTCAGACTCCGTCTCCGTCTCCGTCTCCGTCTCCGTCTCCGTCTCCGTCTCCGTCTCCGTCTCCGTCTCCGTCTCCGTCTCCGTCTCCGTCTCCGTCTCCGTCTCCGTCTCCGTCTCCGTCTCCGTCTCCGTCTCCGTCTCCGTCTCCGTCGCCGTCGCCGTCCCGTCCCGTCCCCGTCCCCGTCGCCGTCCCTGTCCCTGTCCCTGTCCCGTCTCCGTCTCCGTCTCCGCCTTCGCTTCCGCCTCAGTCTCCGTCCCCATCTCCGTCTCGGTCTCGGTCTCCGTCTCCGTCTCCGTCTCCGTCTCCGTCTCAGCCTCCGCCTCCGTCTCCGTCTCCGTCTCGTCTCCGTCTCCGTCTCCGTCTCCGTCTCCGTCACCGTCTCCGTTTTCGTCTCCTCTCTAAGTTTCCACTTGTTTTTTGTCCCCTTTTGTGTATACTAACCATATTAGTCCTTCCCTTAATCTCTCCAAAAACCATCTCTTCTTCATATTTGATTTATTATTACTGTCATTATTTTTGCTACCTTTTCCCCTCCATGCTTCCACTCCACTCCTTGTATGCCATCTTCTCCGTCGTTTTGCTTTTTTCACCTTTATTGCTTCCAACACTTCCTCTTTTTTACTTTTATTACTTTTTCTTCCTCGTATACTTGCTTGCCTTGTTTTTCTTCTCACTTCTGCGCCTGTTCCCCTTCGAGTAGTGTCCTGAAGTATGTCTCCCATTCTTAACTGTATCCTCATTTGTGTCCTTCTTCTCTTTCTTTTAATATTTCCTTACTTCTTCCGTTTTTATTTGCTTAGTCCTTTCCTCTTGTTTCTTTTTTTCTTTCTCCTTTTTCCTCTTAATGCCTTTTTGTATTCTTCTTTTTCTGCCTTCCCTTTTTTCTATTGTCTTAGTCTGCAACCCTTTCTATCCCCGTTCCATATTTTTAGTTTGACTTTCTTTGTTGCTTTCTCCCTGTTCTCTCTTATTTTATCCACGCTTTCCTCTACTCCTTTCCCTTCCCTTATTATGTTTTCAACACTCTCTTTATAATTCTTTGTTTCACTCGACTATATTTTTTTTGTTATTTGCGTCTCTTCCTTCTTCCACTCCTCCCTTTCATTATCAGCTCCATGGGTTGGTGGCCTGATTCCACTCTCTCTCCTCTTTTAAAACAGATTTGCCCGCTTATGCGTTTGTTACTACATAATCTATTGTCGATTCAACCCTCCCTTCTATATACGCGAACTCCCTCATTTCACTTTCTTCCTTATTCCCGTTCAATATCTCCTTCCCTTTTCATTGCACATTTCTAACAGTTCTTTTCCTTCTTTGTTTACCACTTTATCCTTCGTAGCTACTTTCTCCACCCCCTTCATTTCTTATATTCCTCCCTCTTCTTATATTCTCGCATTGAAATCTCCTCATAGTATTATCATGTCCTCCTCTCACTCTTCCATCATCTCATCTAGGTTTTGCATTGTCTCCTTTATCCCTCTGCTTAAATTATTATTTTCATATTTGTTACCTCTTATTGTGTATTTATTTCAAATATTCCCTTTTTCTGTTGTCTTTTCTCGTCTTCTCCTTTTTGCCTCCATTTTTTCTTAGTATTGTTATTATTCCCCCTTTTACTCTCCCTCCAATACTGTTTTTCAGCGTGCTGCACCACCCATTCGAATTACTCTGGGATCTCCTTTTGCTACGTCTCCATTATTTTTCCTTCATCCATGTCTCTGCTAATCCCACCATGTTTTGTACCCTAATGAACTCCCAAAATTCTTGGTTCCATTGTACCATTTCTTGGCCGTTTCGCCATACTTCATTCTCCTCCTCCCCTAGTTTTTTCTTTTTGGTTTCACCTCTCCGCTTCCCTTTCTCTGATTATCTCCCCATTTCTCTCATTCCAAAAGTATCTTTCTTCCTCAATCTCCATTTTTTCTATCCTACTCTTCTTTCCCCTTCCCTCACATTTTTGCCACCATGTTCATTATTTCTCGATGAATTCGTCTTTCTTCTCAAGTTGTCATGATCTATGTATATTATTGTATTTTTCAGTTTTATTTTCTGTCATTATTTTGTGTTTCTCCTCCCAGTGCTCCATTTCTACCACCACTATCACGTTTTTCTTCGTTGTATTTATGACTATCACTTTCTTGCTCTACTTGTACGTTTAGTTTCGCTTCCAGATTGTCTTTTAATTCTTCATCTTCCCTGCTTTTTCATCCCTTTATTACTGTATCATTCTTTCTTTTCCTTCTTTTAAAGTCCCCATTGTAGTATTATATTAGAAATCAGTTTAAATTAAAATGCAATATTTTATACACGAATATATATATATATATATATATATATATATATATATATATATATATATATATATACAGTGCTAGTCAAAAGTCCCCTCCCCCCCTTGTATCTTTTGAATGGTTTTACTTATACTAATGAAATTTGGTGGGTGAATATAAACGGATATAAGCTTCTCAACTAGTCATGACAAGTGACGTAATAGCCACATATGACGTTACAGGGCCACAGTGACCAATAATTTTAAATAGTACCTTATGGCAAGTGACATCTAGTTTGAAAGGTATTAAAATTACCTATTCAGTAATACTAATTTTGTTAGGGTTTAGGTTGATCTTGCTAGAAAAATTAAATAAATGCTAAAATTATAGTTTGGCATTTAATTAATCAAGATTGTAAAGTCTGCCTCTGGTTAATTGTCAAAAAAGTTGACGTTTTTTAATTCTCTCGTTGTTTTTACTTTGATAAGTTTTTATACCTTGACTATTCAGTTTAATTATTCTTTAACGCGACGTTTAAGTGTCTACATAGACCAAAAGGTACGTACGTACGGTAGCCGACAAGGTAGCAGCTATCTTAATAATTGGTGAATGTAGAAACAATTTCCATGCAGCGAAACGTCTTTTTAATGAGAGGTACCCGGATCGCCCTATATTGGCTTATTTGAGGGAACTTCTTCAGAAGTTTGAAGCAACCGGTAGTGTTCAAGATGTCAAACGATCTGGTCGACCAACAATTAGTAACGACAAAAAAATCGACATAATTGCAGAAATGGTAGTACATCCTACTTCTTCTACAGCCCAAGTTGCGTCTGTGAAGTCAGTCAAAGGACAGTACATAGGGTGTTGGCTAAAAACAAATTTCATCCATACAAATTAAAAATGGTGCACCAACTTTCAGATGATGACCCCGACCGAAGATTAGAATTCTGTGAAAATATGTCCAATCAAATTATCCAACACCCAGACTACATAAAATTAATTTGTTTTAGTGACGAAAGTACTTTGTTCCTCAATGGAAACGTTAACACACAAAATGTGAGATATTGGAGTGACATAAATTCTCAAATCTTTCGTGAAAAACATACTCAATTTCCAGAAAAAGTAAATGTTTGGGCAGGTATTTTGGGAAACGACATAGTTGGACCTGTTTTTCTCAATGCTAACTTAACCTGTGAAGTGTATCTGGAGATGTTACAAAACGTAATTGAACCGTTAATTCTTGAAATTTTGGAAGATAATCTAGATGAATTCGGCAACTTGGAAATAACGTTCCAACAAGATGGTGCTCCTGCATACTATTATGGTGCAGTAAGACGTTACTTGGATGAAGAATATTGTGGCAGATGGATTGGACGACGAGGTCCGATAGAATGGCCAGCTCGGTCACCAGGCCTGACATCATTAGATTTTTTCTGTGGGGGGTACTTAAAATCTAAGGTTTACGCTACAGCCCCTGACAGTATGCAAATTTTGAAACAAAGAATTGTTGAAGAATGTAGAGCAATTTCCGCAGACACATTTGAACTAGTACAAGAGTTTAGCAATAGGATGCATTACTGTCAGGAATTAAGTGGAGCACATTTCCAACATTTACTATAAGAATTGGTCCTTGAATCTTGATTAATTAAATGCCAAATTATAATTTTAGTTTTTATTTAATTTTTCTATCAAAATCAACCTAAACCCTAACAAAATTAGTTTTACTGAATAGGTAATTGTAATACCTTTCAAACGAGATGTCACTTGCCATAAGGTACTATTTAAAATTAATGGTGACTGTGCCCCTGTGACGTCATATATGACTATTACGTCACTTGTCACGACTAGTTGAGAAGCTTATATCCGTTTACATTCACCCTCCAAATTTCATTAGTATAAGTAAAACCGTTCAAAAGATACAAGGGGGGGATGGGACTTTTGACTAGCACTATATATATATATATATATATATATATATATATATATATATATATATATATATATATATATATATATATATATATATAGGGGAGATCCTTGTACATCGGGACAAAATTTAAAAAATATTTTTTTCGAAAAAATATAATTTTATTATTCAAAAAATAAAAACATATTCATAAACAAATGTATTTTAGCTACTACTTAACTATATTGAAATCTTAGAATTAACATTTATAAAGTAGTAAAAAATTATAATGTGCAACAATGCAAATGTCCATAAGTACAAGCTTAGGCCTGTCTGTACTTTGGGACAGGGTGGATTATTCAATACTGTAACCGGATAAATCAACAGGAAACTTCAATTGTTGGCATTTTCTTGTAGTGCCGCCGACCATCTGTGGGGCGTCTAATTTCATTACCACATCATCAAGTGGTAATTCGTAAATTGTGTCATTACCGAGTACAAATGTGTTAGAAAATTTATGTTTTGTTAAATATTTGATGTTTAGGTTATCGTCACCTAATTCAACGACGATGGCAACGTAAAACTTTCTCAGTTTTTTTGTTTCAATTTTAACAACATAATCTCTTTCATTAAGTTTTTCTGTTCCACATATATCAATTTCTATTTCTGCAACTCCAAATTCAACATTCTCGAGGGAGTCGTCGGACAAGTCCTCATAATCATCGATGTTATCTTCTTCCTCTTCTTCGGAACTGCTTTCTAACAAGACTTTTTTAACTCTTTTCTTTTTTTGAGATTCAACATTATTTTTCTTTTTAACTCCATTTATATTTGCATTTCCAATTCGGCTTTTTCTGGTGTGTCTGTGACAATTCTACATCGTCCTGGTTTTCTGCCTCCTTTGCGTTCATTCTTCCTTGGCCGAGCTTGAGGGAAGGGGCGTACCTGTTCTGGCGTAACATGTATATTTGGTGGACGTGGTTGATTCGCATCTGGCAGCTCGACCTGGTTTTCAACAAAAGGGCGATCAATTACATATGAGCTCAGAAACTTGTCTTCTCCAAAGATATTTTTATTAATGGGAAAAATTCCCGATACTGCAAAACCAGATGTAATGTTTTTCGCGGTAAATGCTAGAGGATAGGCTTTTCCCACACACTCTGCCACGTCATAAATGGTCATGGGAGTCCCACAGTTCGTCAAAAGCCATTCGTTACAGCTGGTATTGTAATACTTTTTTAGAGGCCCAAATAGAGTCCGGTCTAGAGGCTGTAACTTATGGCTCGTGTGCGGAGGGAATGTTAACACTGTTATTCCTGACGATTTTGCTAAATTGAGTGCGTCCACCGAGATATGACTTTCATGATTGTCTAGAATCAGTAGTGATCTATTTTCAGTACTTGTTTGCGTGTGATTTAAGAATATTGAATAAAAATAGAACCATTGGACCATCCACTGGGGTTAGCACTGCCTATACTTCCAACAGGGGCTCCTTTTAACATATGGCCTTTAAAGTATACACGTGGAAAAACGAATAATGGAGGTACAGAGTTGCCAATTGCATTTATGCATGAAATTACTGTAAGATTTGCACCTCGCTCTGCTGACGTCATGCTGCCAACTAGTTTAACACCTTTCGTTGCTACAATTCGAACAGGAGTGTGTACTGTAGACATGCCCGTTTCATCTAAATTAAAGATTCTTTCGGGTGGAAATTTGTACCTCTGCATTACTTCTACCAATTTGTCAAAGAAGGTATTAACGTTGGTTTTATTGACGGATGTAGCCCTTGATAGACTAGTAGCTTGTGGTTTTCTCAATGACAAATTAGGATGTCTCTTTAAAAAGTGCCGAAACCATTCCTTGCCGACTTTCTTGTTGGTGTCCCAGGAATTAGGGTGAACTAAATTATTTGCACAGGCATAGTTATATGCTAATTTCTTTACTTCCACAGTGGGCAATCCGTAGAGCATTTGTGAACACTCTGTTAAATAGGCAATCAACTCGTTCTCCTGTTCTTCGGTGAACACCTTCTTAACGTCCTGGGCGGCATTATACTCAAACATTTCATTTGAAGATTGTTTGTGCTTTATAATCTGTTTAGAAAGAGTTGACTTTGAAATTTTGCCTGTCTAAGGCTACACGCATTTTCCAAAACTAGTCGAGCTGCAGCTACTACATGTTCGCCCACGGGCTTTTTTCTCTTGATATTTGCCTTGCTTCTTGGCATCTACGGTGAAATACTGCATATTAGAAGTTATACCAATATTTTTTCTTATAGGCTTGTACTTTGGGACAGTCCCAAAGTACAAGCCGCGTAATGTCCAGAAGTACATGACAGACAACCATGTGATAAATTCCTGAATTTTTTGAAGTTTAGACGTTAAAAATAATTTCAAGGTGTAAAATATATCGCTGATTGTATATATTATGCTGTACATCATCTATAAAGTATTAATCTAACATAACTTACCTTACATTCCACTCGATGTTACCAGATGAATATTTACAGGGACTAGTAATATATCATAAAACAATGACTACTGCAAAACGAATGAAGTTAGGCACGTAATTACATGGTTTAATGCCATCTAACAGACAAGTTGTGAAACTGTAGGACTTTGGACGCTCAATTCGAATTTTAAATTAGAAAAATTGAGGTGTCCTAAAGTACAAGGTGTCCTGAAGTACAAGGATCTCCCCTATATATATATATATATATATATATATATATATATATATATATATATATATATATATATATATATATATATATATATATATATATATATATATATATATTATAAAATATTGCCTATTTAAATTGCTCATCAGTATTGCAAAAAACGTTTAAAAACAAATTGATTTATGGTCCTCTCGTATTTGTACCGTCTTTATCCAACCAAATACGAAATACGAACCCTGTCTTAAATTATTATTACTATATATTTCTCTTCTGTGAAGGAATAGTAATATTCAGGTATTTATAGGATCGCCATGTACAGGATTAATATTAACTTAAAGGACGTTAGCATGATCACCATATAGTAAAATGCGAAAATTTGAGGTAATTCTAGTGATTAATGCTTGGACAAGGCTTGTTAAGGAAAAAGTAATTTAGTTTTAACTTCCATTTAATTACAATTATTTAATAGACTACATTATAATGAATGTGTTAAATTTTGTACCAGCACTTACACATTAATTCGTTTACAATGAACTAGTATTGAAGCAAACATATCTGTTCACCAATAAAATAACTAATCAACGCTGTTCTATCTAACAATACAGTGTCTAGTTAACGTGTGACTGGTCAATAGCTAATCACATGGCTGAGCTACAAGAAAATTTTAAATACTGAAGTTACGCAGGGTTATAATGTACCGGGTGGGTCATTAAGGAAGGACGCCGGCTATATCCCAGAAACCGCTTATGTTACGACTTCAAAAAAAAAATTCTTCATTAAATGTGGCCAAGAGAAAATGCTGGAAATAATTTTAAAGTTTGCAAATAGACCGCTAGGTGGCGTAACTGCTGTAGTAAATTAAAAAATGTCTAATAAGTAACAGAAACTTAAGGAAAAGGTATATTGGAAATATCGTAGTTGTATTTTTGGGATAATTTTACCCATTTTTTGTATAAGAAGTTTTTCTCTAACTTCACAGGTTTTCCTTAGGAGGAGCTGCGAAAATTGTCAGACAAACACGTAATTAACTTCTGAACCAGTCATCGAATTTTAAAATGTAATATTTCGTTGGAAAGGTCTTTTCTCGCGCTATTCGTTGATGTATTAAGAAGTTAAGTTTGATTAACGAACAAAAAACTAGAGGAGGCTTTCCAAATATTGCTGAAATTTTAGCGATTTTCTTCAAAATATTAAATAGAATGGTATGTTTTTTATTTTTTTTAGTCAGAAAGAGTATAAAATTTCGCCTATACCCTGAAAATTTCAAGTCGATATCTCTGTTGGTTTCAATTTTATACCTACTTTAAATTTAGATCCAAAAACAATAAAACGCAAAGTTTTTTGACATAATAGTTTATTACTTAGGCCATTACTCAGTGGCGACCTAAGTGCTCAAATTTTCTGCCATCATTATCAATACACAGCTGCAACCGCTGTTGCGTTGACAAAACAGCGGTTTCTACTTCAGCTGTGGAGAGGGTGCGAATGAAATTTCTTATCTTAATGACCATATTTTCAGCCGTAGTTGGCCTGTTTGTAAAAACAAGGTCCTTTATACTTCTCCAAAAATAAAAATCTAAACAAGTTAGATCGGGGGACGAAGGTAATGGTTATTAAGCTGTTAAAGTTAAGAATGAACAAAGAAATGTAGGTATCTACCTGGCCATGGAAAGAAGCTCCCTCTTACTATCTATGTATCAGGAAAAGTGTTACTCAAAAATGGATGCACGCGTACTGAAAAATGTGCCGGACAGTGTTGGAAAAACATCCGCTGCTTAGTAAGCAACGGCACATCTTCTGAAAGTAACGGCAAATCGTTCCGCAAGAAATTAAGGTACGTTTCACCATTAAGTGGTGCGTCAAATATGTGAGGACCAATAATTCGACCTCATAAAATACCGCACCAAACATTGACGCTCCACCAGCCCTGATGTTGAATTTCTTGCATCCAAAGAGGATTGGTTCTGGACCAATAATGCATGTTATGACGATTTACTCCACCATCACTGCGGAATGTAGCCTCGTCAGTTCACAATATTTGCGATAACAGATGTTGATTATGAGCATATTCGACAGCCAATAGCAGTAGTCTTAAAGTTGCTCATAATCAGCTGCAGTCAGTGATTGATGAAGGACTACATGGTATGGATGTAATCTAGATTAAAATTAAAGTTGTGGTTTTTTAATAGCTAATAGTTAGTCCCAAGTCATCAGCTATTGCTTTTGTGCTATTATGTGGATTAATTTCGATATATGACAGAACGTTTATAACATTTTCTTCCGTTCGGGATCTGCGTGCTCTGTGAGTAACTGATGGATGAATTGTTCCTGTAGCTCTCAATTGTTGTGATAATCGAGTAAAAAGTCTCTTTTCGTAATGCCGTCTTTCTGGAAAACGAGCCGCATGCAATCGTGCAGCAACAGTAGAATTCTGCATACACTCGAAATATACTGCAAGCATATCATATGCTTCCTGGTTAGGGTACATTGTTGGCAAAAAGAATGTGGCAATAAGTCAAAGAAACTCGTATCACAATACACATTTCAGGATAATATTTCCTTGATACTGACATTGATAAAATTAATGTTACTATGGATAAATCGTCATTATGCATTGTTGGTTTGGTAGTGTTATTGGATGAACGTGGCACTACAAAATCATTACCATGGATCTGAACTTAAAGTAGGTATAAAATTGAAACCAACAAAGATATCGACTTGAAATTTTCAGGGTATAGGCGAAATTTTATGCTTTTTCTGACTTAAATCTAAAAAACATACTATTCTATTTAATATTCTGAAGAAAATCGCAAAAATTTCAGCAATATTTGGAAAGCGTCCTCTAACGGTTTGTTCGTTAATCAAACTTAACTGTTTAATACATCAACGAATAGTGCAAGAAAAGACCTTTCCAACGAAATATTACTTTTTAAGATTCGATGACTGGTTCCGAAGATAATTACGTGTGTTTGTCTGACAACTTTCACAGCTCCCCCTACGGAATACCTGTGAAGTTCGAGAAAAACTTCTTATACAAAAAAATGGGTAAAATTGTCCCAAAATTACAACTACGATATTTCCAATGTATCTTTTCCTTAAGTTTCTGTTACGTATAGGACATTTTTTAATTTACTACGGCAGTTAAGCCACCTAGCGATCTATTTACAAACTTTAATATTATTTCCAGCATTTTCTCTTGGCCACATTTACTGAAGAATTTTTTTTTGGAGGTCGTAACATAAGCGGTTTCTGGGATATTGTCGGCGTCCTTCCTTAATTACTCACCCTGTACATATTCAAAAGTATTTTATACATCCCTTGTAATTTGATCAAGTGTACTAGAGTTCCTAATTACACGAGCTAGTTGGATTTGTGAACACACAATCTGCTTAACATTTGGGAGATAATATGTTTGATCCCCGTTTCCGTCTACCTTGTATGAGATTTTTTCCGGGTGTTTTCGTCATACACATATAGCAGCATAATCAATACGTATACGCGCATCATGTGCAGCTATTTAGGCGAATGCTGGGGTATTATCTTCCTCCTCAGAACCGTAACTCCATTCCTTTCGATCCTATCGTGACCGCACCCATCCTTAATCCCACGATGCATATATACGTAATGTATATGTATATCTTGGGAATCCAACGCCGTGTATGAAGCAGCGTGGAAAGATTGAGCAGCCCGCCCTCCCTTTTGGGGAGGGAATGAAACAAGTTGCTTTCCTCCCCATTTCCTAATTACAAAGATTACAATTGGTTATTACCAAAGTTCCATAGTTGGTTCGCCATATGTAATATGGTATTTCAAATTTTTAATTCATGCGGACATATTAGGAAACATTCTGTAATTCAAATTATTTAATGAAATTATTATATTGTAATAAATTCTTTTTCTTGTATAGCAAACTAAGCTAAGATTTAGTATAAATCAGATGAAATTAATTATTTCTGTGAGCATATTGTATAGGAATTATTATAGGAATAAATATTCTTCGTTACGATAACAATACATGTCGGCATTGATTTTTAATCGATATTCCATAGTAAACATTTGTTGAAAATTTCACAATATATTTTTAGTTTTAGGGTTATTACCTTTACAATTAGTTTTATTGATCAATAAATTATTACACGCTAAACGTATACTTAATAATAATTCTAACATGCGTATAAACATAAACTCAATATCAACAAGTGTAAGGAAGAAAACACAATGTTATTCTTTATTCAAATTAACTTCAATGTTCTCACGCCTTATGTTGTCCGTTCTTACGTAAGGTAATAATTGCTATCTGCTTTTACCCACCTTGTTCACTGTAACCCATTATATTGCTTGCCAAATACTGTAATACCACATCCTCCCAACTAAATCTGTTTTTTATCTACGCTACCAATTTTTGTACGAAAGCGATTTTCTTTGACGACTAAAACTAAATTGATAAACTGTTTTATAAGTTATACTCGACACCAATGGGCCAATTAAGATTCGTTTAGTTCAAAAATGTAACTGTATTAACTAACTACGATTTCCTTTCATAAACTTAATTGGTTTGTTAATAATTTCGGACTTCGTAAACACTACTTAAAATCCTGAACTTTATCTATTCTTTCACTAATCTTATATTTCTAGATTTACAACTTATCCAAGCTCATTCATACACTGTTCTATGTACGCAATAGAGGAACTTCAATACCTGTAATTACCAAATAACTATAATAATTGTTAAACGTTAATTTTGGGTTAATTTATTCACAGAACCAAAGTTAATGTCTCCTTTATTTAGCGAGACTTAATTTATAACGTAATGTGCCTATTGTTAAGTGAAACTGATATTTACACTATCGCTATTACAAACGGCATTGATATGTTGGTGTAGATGAGTTGCCTTATTGTTTGAACTTCCTTGAAGGAGAAAACCCAGACGAGGTTACCAATATGAGTATTGCTTTCAATTTAATGTTCTGAACCGCCAAAACAAGTGAATAACTTTCATAAAAGGAATGCGTCACTTTTCAACACCAACAAATACTCTTCCATAGACATACAAAAATTTGATAATACAAAATTGCAGTGTTACACACAATAACACAATGGCACTATGTCTAGTACTTTGGCAGTCGGATTTAATCTCTAAAAAAAGTACTTTCAAACCCCAACTTTTCTAATTAACGTTAACCTATCTTTAATGAGGAAATAAAAAGGCATCGCTAATAAGCACTGAACTCGGACAGCAGGTGAGCATTTTTCTCTGCGCTGCAACGTTTCTCACAACAAACAACCCAAAATTACTTCTGTTCTCCGATTGAACATAAATATCAATTAAATGTAGATACTAAACCCTTTGATTGCAGGGGACCAAATATGTAGTCATTACCTTAATCTAAATAAGACTTCTATGCCGTACTGTACGTATACCGAAGACTCAACGGAAAGATAAACAAAATTTTATGCAAGAAAGCGTCTTTTAGTACGAAAGGAAATAAGAACATTCCATAATACACAAAAAACAATGTTGCGGCAGCAATTTTATGCTTTATAAGGATGTTTTACTTAGGACTGGTTTAGATTCAGGTTCAACCTATTCCCAAAAAAGGCGATAAGACCGATCACTCAAATTACCGACCAATTGCCATCACTTCCATTTTGTCTAAAATCATGGAAAAAGCCATCAATCAGCAACTGCTCACGTTCGTTGAAACTAACAAACTCCTTAGTGACCACCAATATGGGTTTAGGCAAAGTCGTTCAACAGGCGATCTCCTTTCATATGTGACCCAAGTTTGGAACAATACAGTAGAAGAGTCCGGTGAAACAGTTGTAGTCGCTTAGATATCTCAAAGGCATTTGACCAAGTTTGGCATAAGTGTTTACTTGCCAAACTCACCTCGTTTTCCTCTCACTTATGAGAAAATTTAAGTTAGCTGTTCATAGGCATATATTGGCAATTGATTATCCCTCTATCCATCCTCCTAAGTGTTCCTGAGTGCTTTAGCACGATAGGCCTAATTTGGCCTGTTTAGGTCCACAATCATAAAAAAAAAAGGTTCTATATCAGGCGGTAGTTTTATATTAATTCAGTAATTAATGTGATATATTACAGAACCGTTTTCTATTCCATTGACATCATCACGATATATATATATATATATATATATATATATATATATATATATATATATATATATTATGAAACTATTAAAGTTATCGAATTGGACAAAGTATACCTTTTTTATCTGAAAATCATAAAAGTTTCGTATTTTAATAAAAAAAATCAATTTACTCAATCGGCGTAGAAATTAGGGGTTAAAGGGTTGCACTGCCCCTTGCATTCTATACCACTGTACATAATAAAAACGTATTAAGCTAAAACCAATGTACTGTATATCCCCATTTATTATACGAAGATAAGAAAAATACCTTTTTCGTTTTTGAGATATTTAAAAAATCAACTTTTTTTTGTAACACCCTGTATCTGGGAAACGAACACTATTGGACTTACATGTATATGAAAGTTTTGTGTTAAAATGATTAGATCTTTCATTTCCTGAAATCAATGTTTTACTGGTTGCAAATATTAATTCAAGCGTTATTAATTGAATACTTTTGATGTCGTTAATTAATTTATTTTAATTAACGTAGGTCTGTTCGTATTTGAAATTTCTAACAAGGTTTTAGAAACGGTTATGACTATATACACGAGCATACGTGAAAGAATTCTCTCGGTCTTCGTCAACTTGTAAGCTAACATATATAATATTCTCAGAAAGCAAAATACTATGCGGTAAAGTTGGCTTTAGTTAATTTATAAATTGAAATTGAATGAGTAAGTCGCTTTAATTTTATTACATACAGTAGCCGTAACATTTTGCTGAGACGTTAATGGATTATGATTTCACACTACGAGTACCCGTCTAGATAAGTGCACCGACCAAAGTACTCAAGTGTTCACAATATGAGTGTGGGCCAGCAGTTGTATTTCGGTCAGTTTGCAGAGATGGTGATAACCGAAAAACATTTGTATAGTAAGTAAATACAGGAATATCACCAAACTGTAGTAAATAATTCAGAGTACGTAATATCGGCTAAGGAGAATATCAAGTTAAATACGGCTGCTTAAATTTTTTTTATATCAGAAGCATGTATGACCTATGATTTGTCTTTAATAAGTTTAAACCAATTTATAATGACAAATTTCACAATTAAAATATTTAATGAAATATAATACTGCATACGTAGAGCCGATTTTCGAGTTTGTATGTCAAGCGTCTTTAACCAGTATTTAAAATGGTCCTCTTCAATGTCCAAAGTATTGGAAATTATCGCATAACACAATTATTTTCGAAGTAAAGAGTTATGCAACATAAGCAGAATTAAATTGTGATCATCAAACCCTATAGACCGATGGAGAAATGTAAGCATGACGGCAAGGGAGTTGTAATTAACAATATAAAAAAGCACTTTAATTATTTATATGACAAACTGTTTTTTTTGTTGAAAAGTTAAAATGTTAAACCATTAAAATAATATCTTAAACTTGAAAACATCTGGCAACCTTATGGATTATTGCACCGTGACAAAGTACTTACAGGTTACAAGATACCAGTTTTATTTGGTTCAAACTAGGCGGTTATTTAATGTATAATGTGCTGCTCCCCCTTATGTACGTTCTTGATTCTGTGTGGTATCAAGATGATTACATTTTGTCAGAAATGTATGTGTCACTAACAAACCTACTCCAACTTCTTTGAGTGGATTTCTTAATGTTACCCGAATCACAGTCTGGTTTAGTTTACTTATTATAGTTTGTGTCGTAAACTTTCACTATTTTGTCTTTACTGTGTCTGCATTGTTGGTTGTTGTTGAGGGGGTGAGTACAGCGTGGCAGCTGGAGGCAGGGTTTTTACGTTCTTGGATATCGTTATCTTTTGAGGGCATTTTTCATGTAGAGGTAACCTTGGGAACCATGTCTTCTTTTTAGGCTGTATTGATATGTTTATATTTGGATTGACTTTCCAATTATCCTTAGTGCATTGTGGTGTGCGTTGGTGCTCATATTAGTTTTATTAAAGTCTATGTAATGTGCTGCTTACGTGTTGTATCAAAGATGTTCTAGAAAGTTGTTACCTTCCGTGCCATAAGACAATCGAGCCGATGATGCATCTCAACCATAACTTGGATGTGCATCTGACGGTGTACAAGAATGTTTTTTCAGGCTTCTGTGTGAAGAAATTGGCTATTACAGACGGTTACGGTGATGTCACAACCGCTCGTTCCACTTGTTTGACCAGTGGCCTCTATAAATGAAGTAGGTGTTCTTAAGACTGTTACTGTGATGATGTATTTAGGAATCTGGTATTTTCTGTTGGTAATTTTCAACGACTTGTTGATCAATATGTTTAGTTGCTTCCTTCGATATTTTGACGGACTGGTTAGTGTTTTTCTATTCACCCAGCAGAAAGATGAAGCTGTTTTTTCAAGTATACCGCAGTTTGACTGAATTTAATGCCTCGTTAACTAAGAAGATTTTATTTAGTATTCGCCTATCTGGTAATGTTAACATAACATAACGTAACTTTTCTGACATTTCCTTGCGGGGTAGGCAAAGTAATCCCTGCCTCTTATTTATTTTTCATTCATAATCTTTCTCCATGCTTTCTTATCTCTGCATATCTCCCTAGCTTCCGCAAGATTCATACATTGTCTCTGACATTTCCTTTTATTTCTAAAACTCCGTATCTTTCTTTCTTTCATCATACATTCTACTACATTCAGCTAAGTTTTACGCGGCCTACCAGGCCCGACCTTACCTCTAACCTCATCCACATATATTTGCTTCGTTAATCTTACGTTGTTCATTCTCTCAATGTGACCAAACCAACGTAGTGTACTACTTTTATGTCAATCCATCATCGTCTTTTCTTCGACACACTCTGTCAATATACACTCATTCTTTATCTTATCCTTTCTAGTTTTGCCACATACGCTTCTCCGGAATCTTATATCTACGGCATTTATTTTTCTTTCGTGCTTTTTTTGACAAGCCCATGTCTCACTTCGTTACAGTACTGACGGAACAAACACACCCCTATAGATTGATCGTTTAGCAGCTAGGCTTTCGTTTCTCATTATCGTCCACATACCACCATCACTTTCCTTCCATCATTGACCCTTCGTCCAATCGCATCATCCACTGTACCATTTGCAGTAAACATTTTAGCCAGATATGCCAACTCGTCCACAATATCGTCTTGCAGAGTAAATACTCTAACAAACGAAATACACCCACGTACCACACAAAATTAAAAAGAAATTTAATTTTGTGTGGTACGTGGGTGTATTTTGTTTGTTACAGATCCTGCCACAGTTCCAGTGTTCCAGATTTTTCAAGTAAATACTGTACTCTTCTTTCCATCCTCCCGATTGAACACCACAATCTTAGTTTTGTTCACGTTAACCCTTAGATCCATGCTCGCACAGACTCTATCAAACTTCCTCAGAGCAGTTTGTAGCTCATTCGCAACTGTGACTTAATAAGACTGTGTTATCTGCATATACCAGAACTCGTACATTTACGTCACCAACCACTACACCATTTGCATCGGTACATGCTTGCTTAACACATTTACCTATGTATACGTTGAAAAACCACGGTAACATCACACAGCCTTGTAGCTCTCCTTGCCAATATAGAAGTATGCACTCGCACCTTCTCTCGCCCTAACACATGCCCGGCTACCGTTGTATACTGCCCTTGTTTAACCCCTGAGTCTTACTTTCCTCACTACTGTACAGCTTTCTGAAATATTCTTCCCACCATTTCTCACTTCACAATCGTCCCACACTATTCCGTTGCTCGTATTCATCACTGTTGCATCGTTCAGTTTTGGGCCACGTTTAGTATTTTTGACCCATTTTCAGAAAAGTTTTTTGTTTCCCTCAAATTATTCTGCATTTTCTCTCATTCCACAGCCATCACTTCCTCTTTACTTATTCTCACTGTCTCCTTCTTCTTTGTTGCTTAATCTGCACACCTCATACAATCGCCTTTTCTCAGTCTCATTTTTTGCAGCAATGATTGCCATGTACGCATTTTCTTTCTTGCATACTGCCTTTTTTACCGATTAATTCCACCAAGCACATTTTTTCTGCCTACTTACAGTCACTCTTCCACGTATCCGCTCAGCACAATTGATAACAAAGAGCCTATCCATGCACTTTCAACGTTTGTGTCTTTTATTTGTTCGTTCCACACTGCTTCATTCATATTCAACTCTTTACTCACAGCATCTGCGTATTTCATTTTCGCACCATTATCTACTACTAGTTTGTCTACCCTAATTGTGGATGTTCGCACTACGTTTGATTACCTTCTCCACGCCCACTTTTGCGCTAAACACACTCTCGATAGAACCAACAAGTGGCCCGATCCACACTCCGATCCTAGCATTACTTTGGTGTCTCTAGCCAGGTTTCTAAGTCGTTCATCATACACTATTAAGTCAATAATTCTTTTAGATTCATCTCTTTGCCATGCATACATTTGCACAATTTTATGCTTAAAGCACATATTAGATACAAACAGGCTTCTCCTCACGCAGATATGCACCAAGAGCTCACCATTCTCGTTCACTCTTTGGTCTCCGAATTTTCCTAGATCGCGTTCAGTATGTTCTCTCTGTACACGCACCCATCCATTCATATTTCCCAATATTATCAGTATTCCGTTTGGCTTACGTACGTTCAACACGTTCTCTACATCATTCCAGAAGTTTTTACATTCTTGGTATCTTTCTCCATTCACGGGTGCATATCATGCAATAGGAAAAAATTTTCGAAACTCCACTTTCATTCTAATCCAAATTACCTAAGGAGATACCAATTCGTACTGTTTAAAACATCTTTTCGCTCTTTCAATTACGATCACCCCAACTCCTTTTGCGCCATGCACTTCAGTCTCAACTCCTGATCATAATGCTAGGCTGTCATCGTCCATTTCCATAGCATCCTTTCCTTTGCGGTTTGTCTCCGATATACACAGAATATCCAACTGCCTATCGTACATTACATTCTTTACCATGCATACCTCTAACATCCCACGTACAGACTCGCCATTCTTTCCTTGCACAGTTGCCAGTAACGCGACCTGTCTGTTTCAGCCTTGACCGCCACTTGTAGCCAGTTCGATTCGAGGGAGTTGTATTGTTCTCTTGAGTAATACCGTAGCGGACAGACTGGTTACTAGCCAAATCCTGCCCCGGACGATGTAGCATTCCCTACTAACGGTATCGTCCTACTACCTGACAGTTATCTTCCAATTAGGTTATCCCCTACGCGGTTCTTGTTTCTCGTGCTACTTCCCGAACTTGCTGTTATTTATTTGCGACCAAATGGTTTAATTATTTTTAATTTAGATTTCAGAGTTAGAGTTAGTTGTTTATTTCATTTAATACTTATTAATTTATTCATTCCTTCAAAAAGTTGGTTAATGTCTGTAAAACTATGGATGGATACAGCTATTCAACGAATGCTCAAAGGAGCTAAAAATAAGGTAAGACAGATAATAGTAATTTATTCATGTAACTTTAGATCGAATGTGAGCTCTAGGTGATGGTTAAATTGTAACTTTTTTTAAACGGGTGTTTTTGGATTAGTGTATTTCAATCCTGAAAGAGAGGTAATAAATACAATGAGATAGCTTACTACTGTTTGTGTAAGTAAAATTTTTCTAGATCCGCAGCAATAGCGATTATATAACTTTACCAAATAAAGACATATTTTCTATGAAAAATTCTCATATAAAAATGATGCACACGCACACACACACGTACTCACGCGTTGCACGATTTTACAGGGTTTAGAAAGCTGGAAGGAGTGTCATCTTATAGGAAATTCTTTGCTGATTCCAAATCTTTGGTAGATTTTTTGATCTCATCACCTGTTCGCGGTAGGGAAACCGTTAAAATCAAAATATTGATATTAAGATATCAGGAGTCAATTTTATAATAATGTTTTTTAGATAATTTAAGATATAATAATAATGAATATAGAGAATCACCATGTTACAGTTTTGAAGTAGGTTGAAATAAGAATTCTACAAGAATTCGCACCTTTTGAACTTGTTATTTATTTGCATCATTACTGCTAATAAAACAAATTCTTATGACAATGGTAATGTTTGTGTATTGTTATAAAAAGGAGATTTATAGCAGTTATATAACATTAAGTAGGAACTGATCGCTTACTTAGATCTTAAGCTATACATTTCTTGTTTTTTGAATCACGTTCGGCATGTTTTGAATTTTTATACTATTGTTACAAATACGTATTTATGATTCCTTTATATACCCCGTGGTGTCGTGGTATAGAATATGCGACTTAATTTGTTCTGTATATTTTTGTTATTGCAAAATGTTTACGTGTTTGGGTATTTGTGCTTTTAGTTTACATTACGATGATATTTAGTGTTCGAGGTTGATTTAATCATTTATGTCAGGGTTACTAAGCTTACACTATATTTCTAAATTAAATTTATATTATTTAACCTTACTTCGTGGAATTCCACAATAAATAGCACTAATGCTTTAAATACCATATAATTCCACAGTTTATTTTATATAATTATTTATTTCTCAACGCGTTTCAATACAACACGTATGATTACCGAGAGAAAATACATAAGTAAAATAAAAACAAGTAGTTATAAAGGTAAAACAAGCTTGATGTAAACTATAATTCTGTACTTAAAAATGTATGTTAAAGGCGAGTTCATAAGATCAACCTGTACGTTCTTAAGGTAAATTCTGTTTTTGTTTATGTTCCGAATGCTTCCAAAACATCTAATTTGTCCTGTTTATTCCAAACATGTAAAAATTTAATGTTGTTTTGTGAAGTCATAAGATGATTATTTACCATTAGATGTTTGGTATAATTTTGTCTGTGTGTTTATATTTGTAACATATAATGTGCTCTTTGTATCTAATACTAAAGTTTCTAAGTCTAATATAAATGGAATTACAGAATGTGCAATTTAATTTATAAATACCCCACTTCAAAATGTCATTAGCTGAATCTGTCGCATGAAATAAACATTTAAGAACATTGGTATTAGTTTTGAAAGCCACTTTGTTTTTTTTGTAATATGTGAGCTACTTTTTCTGATATTTTTCCAAAATATGACCCATCACTGTCGGTTCAGCGTTAACTGAGTAAATGTGTTTGATAGATAGTTTGATTTTTAACTAAAGTATCGATTATATTTGAAGAAGACATTTGCTTGTGCTATTTGTTTTATACTTGATTTTTTTTATGGAAATTTGTTTGTTTGGTAATGCCATTGTTCTGTGTACTAATAATCTATACGCAGCTAACTTATGTATTGTGACCTGAATCGTTTGGAATTGTAATGTCTGTATCTGTAGATTTTCTGAACACAACAAAGTAGGTATTTTATAAAACATGTTAGTAACAACAAAACTTACAAGCTTATTATGTAGTGGACATTTTTTGTTGTGCATTAATCAATTCTAAAGAATTCTTTATAGAATGTTTTGATTTGTACCTTAAATTGTTAGTCACTATGTGGTTTAGTTCATTTACAAGATATGATTAGGTGCTTGGATGTAAGAAACTATTGGTCTAATGGGAATATTTGGTTTATGGATTCTTATGAGACCTTATTGTCTCATACTAGTAATAATCACCTTATGACTTCACAAAACAACATTACATTACATTTTTACATTTTTGTAATAAAAAAGACAAACTAGATGCTTTGGAAGCATTCGAAATTTACAAACAAACAGAATGTACCTTTAATGAACGAACAGGTTGATCTTATAGACTTACCGTTAACATACATTTTAAACATAGAATTATAATTTAAATCAAGTTTGCTGTTTCATCTTATTGATTTGTTACCATAACTACTTGTTGTTTTATTATAATTTAATATTAGTCAAGTTGCTTTGGTATGTGTGAATCCTTGCGATATTGCAGGCTTACGTTCCTTTAATATAAGTAATTTGATTGTAATCTCATTATATTTAAAATTTACATCAGTTCTACATACATAAAGACAAAATTTACATCGATTGCGGCCTGAACCTTGATGGCGCAGTTGGTTAGCGCGGTACTCTAGCAAAGTACAGGTCGTAGGTTCAAATCCTACTCGAGGTAAACTTTTTATTTATGTATTTAATAAAATTAATAATAATTTTTAATTACTTGTTATTTGATTTATATATGTTGTATTGAAACGCGTTGAAAAATAAATATTTGTGTAGAACATTGTAACGAACCGCAAGTCATTACTTCAAAATTTTTTTAATTAATTAATTATTTTACAATCAGCCCTCGTAAAAGAAATGATGTAAGCTTTCTTAGTATTCAAACACCTGCAAAACTTAATCTAATATTTCTTAGTATTCCGTATTACTCAGTCACTTCCATATATTGCTCATTATTTCGTTTGAGTGCACAACAATAATTAATTTGTTCCCACTCCAACGTAGATTTCATAAAACATCGAAAGTTTTATACGTCAGAGTAATCTCCGCCAATTACAAATAGGATTCCCCCAAACAGAAGCCGCCACCGCCTACTGAGGGTCCTCTATAAAAACAGCGACGCGCACCTTTGGAAGAGAATTATTGTTAATTCAGTAGCCGTAACCGTAACCGACCAGCCGCCGTAGTAGAAGAGTTCCGTCGCGCCGCGCACCTTAGTATTATTATTAGAGTATTATATCTATCTATAGATCTCTATCTATCGGTATTTAAAAACGCGCCCCGTAAACGCATCCCGCCGCCGAGAAGTATAGCCGTAACCGTAACCGACCAGCCGCCGTAGTAGAAGAGTTCCGTCGCGCCCCGTAACCGCATCCCGCCGCCGAGAATTATTTAGTTGGTTTCACCAGCTCCTGTATTAACTAGTCCGTTTGACTAACTCCGATTCCAGAAAACCTGCACGTGAGGGTTGTTGGAAAGTAAATCGCCGCAGACCTAATGATAGCCACCGCGAGTTTAGCTCCTTAAATTTGCCGAACGCGCATCGCGAACCTTTTGTAAATAGCTATCCTCGATCTTTGTGATTAACGACACGTAAGTCTGTGGAGTAATTCAGAACACAAACATAAACATCAGCACACACAAACCCCCAGACCGCCACGGGCAAAAGCCACGAGGTAGTCGGGAGTCTACACACGCTAAACCGACCGAAACCCCCAGAGAGCGACGGGCTAGGTCCCGGAGCAGTCGGGAGTAAAAAACACACGCACCAAAAACCCCAGACCGCCACGGGCAAAAGCCACGAGGTAGTCGGGAGATCACAAACGCAAACACACCAACCCCCAGACCGCTACGGGCAAAAGCCACGTGGTAGTCGGGAGTATACACCCACCACGCTAACATATACCGACGAGAGCCAAGTAGGACTGTATAGACCTGCAGCTTTCATCATTTACGCTCACTTACATTCTAAACACCGGAATTCACCAGCTCGCTGGAGAAGGACCGAAGTGCTGATAATCACAAATCGAATTAGCCGTAGAGTATCCGTCAAAGACCTGTAGTAGAAGGAAACCGTCCCCCGATACCCACGCGCTAAGTAATTGGATTTCAAGAAAGCAATCTGTTAATTGTTTTCCACCAGCTTATTCCGCAAGTATAAAAAACCGCCTTTAATAAATACGCGTTTTGTGTGTATACCATTAAGTAACGTCGATTGTATCTACGTGAGATTTCTTTCATTGACATAGAAGAAATCACCACCATAAAATTACCGCCCAGTAGATAACGTGCGAATATATCATACAACCAAACGTGTATAATCCGCCTAGTCTAAATTTAATGCAAAGGTAAACCTCTGAAGAAGTCATATTTTCAAGCATAATACATCGCGAAAGTAAATTACTTCACGAAGCATACGCGCTTGTCCGTCTTCCCGAAATTACTAAAAGTAAAGAGCCGCACGCAGTTAGACCGGTACAACAGTCATGCGTACCACAAGTGAACTCGGGATATCGATTTTCACTAGTGACCTAGATTCGCGCAACCCTCGTTTTGAATAACCAGTAGTTTGTTTATAAATTCTTTTCTTTTATAGACAGGGCCGTATTCAGCATAAATAATTAATTAAACACTACGTTAATAATCATTTAAATATTACGGTCATTATTGAGTGTAACTAGGGTGCATTAAAATCTATTTTCCAGAAGCGACTTCGACAAGAATAAGCGGACGCATTGAGCGAGCGGAAGGAAGGACGCCCCGACGCCGCCGTCTCCAGCAGAACGTCCAGTTGTTTGTTATTATTACGTTTAGGTTAGTTGATTTAGAATAAGCATATATATATATATATATATATATATATATATATATTAGATTTGTAAATATAGGAAAATATATTATTTTAAACCATTTTATTTTAATTATTTTATGTGGACAGTGTAGAGCTAAGATTAAAGATACCGACGAACCACACCCCTCTTTAGTTTCAAATATAAAGACCGATTGCAGTTTAGCCGCGGCAAATATAAAAATTGTAAGAAAGGACCTTACAACATTGTGGTATTTTATTTATTTATTTCAAACATTAGTGCTATTATTGGTTGCGGGCTCGCTATTTCGGAATTGGAATTTATAACACTCTCTTAAAGAATCGTCAGTTCGTATAAGTTAACATATCGATTCTGAATATTATTGTAAATGACAGCGGTGTTTAAGATTTGCTCTTCATTTAACTCATTTAATTTTCGATGCGTTTGGAGTTCTAACATTATTATGGTTCAACAAATCGCGTTTAGTGAAACTGTCGCTCTGCTACTACTATTCGGGTTATAAGCATGATAATCCAATTTTTGTTTTACTCCTACATGATTTCAAGCTTTTACATTTTAAGTCTTATATTATCTTATCTAAATATAACTTAATCTCATTTGAACAAACATAAAAAAATTACCTAACTTATTTTTTTGCTACTGTAATTCAATTTCCATAATTTGATTTATGGTTCAGTAATCTGATAAGAACTTAATATTCTAGCCCAAACTAATCTTGAAATATAACCAGAAATATCTTTAAACCAGGTTACCTAATTTCAAATTCTATGCTTCCATTTGTTCAGGTGTACCAACGTATGCATTGTGGTGATGTTTAAAATAACTAGACGTTTATTCATCTTGTTGTTTTTACCTTAATTTTGTAGGGTAACAAGTAAGCCCTTAAACCTGCTTCATACTACACCTAAGTTACTCTTTGTGAATATCTGAGCAACCTTTTTTAAAAACAAATCGATATTAACTATTATTCGTTGTAGGGCAATAAATAAGCCCTGAAAAGTACTTTTTTTTTTAATAAACGTTTTTTACAGAGCAATAAATAAGCTTTAAAAAGGGTACTTCCAGAATATCCTTCATCGTAATTTTGGAGTGAAATTGTAGAAACCTTTCTGAAAATTCAATGTTATGTTTATAAAGAACATTTTTAGGATAATAAATAAACCACTAAAAGTGACTGGATACCATTCTTAGAGATTTTTTATGAATTTCTAAGCTTTTTCCTTTATAGCATAGAGATAGTATAAAAATCCCTTTTAATTTTACACACTTCTTTAATGAAAGTTTTTGTAATACTGTATCTTTGCGAATAAATCGAAAACTATTAACTATGTAGAAAGGTGTAGAGACCTCCTATAAAGGGTATTCAATTTTAAGTAAGTTTGATTTACGAAATCAGCTTTAACAGATTCTTTAAAAAACGTCTTCAAAGCAACTTTTGTGAATATATCGGAAACTGGTACCTTTGCAGAAAAAAAATCTAGAAGTCTTTTTAAAAGCTATTCAAATTTTTTAATACATTCTTTAGGGGGTAACAAATAAGCTCCAAAATAGATACTTCTAGAAAAATTCCTTAAGAACATTTTGTGATTATATCATATATTATTAACTTTAGAACAATCACGAAAATTCTTTAAGGATATTTCAAACTTAAACCAGATTTGTTAATCCAAGTTTTTTGTAGAGTAATAAAATACAAGCTCTGAACATTTGCTGTGAATATCTGGAAATGAAATATGTCATACGATCAGTTCGCAATGGACGTCGCATATACCACTAAAATGTACTGGTCGGCTGCCGAATTCGCTGCAAATATGCAGGTTCGTTGTAACACGTAAAGTAGGTAAAATAAACGTTCAAAATCCTTACACTCACCATAAATAAAGCTAAGGATTTGCTAATAAACGTCACTGACGCCACTGCGATCTAAATTTTCGGTAAAAATGTTTGCAACCCCGACAACAAACTTTTTTTCTACTGATATCAAGAGTTTTGTATATTTTGCCGTTTAACTTTTTGTGGGCTAATCTACTACTAAAATGGCTCGTTTTTAATTATTATCCGGCTAATGGAACAATTGTTTCCGACACCTGTATCGCCCGTTTTTACCTTTCCACGCCCCGCGACGATCTGAATCACCGTTCACTTAAATTGTACCCCGCGGAGCCCTATTTTACTGCTCCGTTTATATTAAACAGTCTCTATAACACGGCTGTTCGCATTACCAGCACGTCCAGTAATCCGGCGCTCTAATGACGCCGGCGGGTGAGCAGCCTTTTGTCTGTGGGGGCGTTATACACGCGTCTGCCACGTGTCTGTGGGACCGTGATTTAAGGCAGTCTCTACTGAGCTACGCTAGTGCTTTGTCATCTGCTTCAGATAGATTAGTGTAGTGCGTCATTTACTCTATCACGAGTGATTGAGTGTCCTCTTCAGTGGTTCAGTGCAGTAGGCGTGAGTACGATGTCACAAAAACGTAAACATTGACATTAGAAAAAAGAATTAGATTTTGAAACGTTCAGAAAAGGGTGACAAGCTGCTTTATTTGTCGACAGAGTACAACATTGGCCGTGCAACAATACATGACATAAAGATGGAAAACCGGCACACGCCTATTTCAGGTGAAAAAGCTAAAATATTTTATACAAAAATTATGAAAAAAGACGACTTACGTGCAAGTGTCGGTTGGTTAGATTAATTCAAAAGGTGCTTAGGAATTAGTTTGCTAACCGTAACTGGGGAAAAACTGTCTTGTGATGTTTGTCGAGCGTTATGTTAAAAAAAAACGGTTGACGAAATGAGCTTAGGCCGGGTCAGGTCTACGACGTAGACGAGAGTAGTTTGTTCTGGCGCCTTTTGCCAAAAAAAAAAGTTTGTTCATCAGACATAAGCTAGTGGCCCTGGCCGCAAATTGGCTAAAGAAAGAATAACTTTTATGCCGTACGCTAATGCTAATGGCATGCACAAATGATTGCGAAACTGAAAAATCCCAGAGCCTTTAAAAACGTAAATTTGCCTGTTTCGTGAACAAATTAAACCAAGAGATGGATGACTAAAACGTTTTTCAAGGAATGGTTTGATAGAACACTTGTTCCAGCCGTCAAACGGTTTTTGAAAAAAAAGTACAAATTATATTCAGTTTGCTTGTTAATTTGTTTCAATATTATACGAGACCCCCACTAATCCGGCGACTTCGGTCATCCGGCACTACCAATCCCGATATAGGGTCGGATTAGCGAGATCTTACTGTGCAACAACAGGATATTGTGTTAACTTACATGGTCACAGTTAATATGTGTATTATTATCATGTCGCCCGCATTTCGCTAAGGTTGCACACACTACAAGTACATTACTGATTGTTTTAATAATAATTGTTATGACCAGATTTTAAATAGTAATCCTTGGCCATTTTATTGGATAAGCATTCTTGATTTTTCTATAAAATATAAAATTGAAAAATTTTATATACATAAAAAGACTCCCCCGAATGGGATTCGAACCCATTCACACATGATAATAGTACACATAGTAACTGTTACCCTGTAAGTAAACACAACATCCTGTTGTTAATAAATCATATAGATATTAAGTTTTTATCGGATGGAATTAATAACCTCTGTAGCTCAGTTCTTAGAACACTCGTCTAGTCAATGGGAGTACATGAGTTCGAATCCCATTCGGGGGAATCTTTTTATGTATATAAAATTTTTCAATTATATATTTTATAAAAAAAATTACGAATGCTTATTCAATAAAATGACCAAGGATTTAAAATTTGCTCATAGCAATTATTATTAAAACAATCAGTTACGTACTTGTCGTGAGTGCAACCTTAGCGATATGCGGGCCACCTCATAGGAGAACACATAGTAACTGTTACCATATAAGCCAACACAATATCATGTTGTTAACAAATTATATACATATTAAGTTTCTATCGAATTGAATTCATAACCCCTGTAGCTCAGTTAGTAGAATACTCGTCTGGTCAACGCGAGGACAAGGGTTCGAATCCTATTCGGGGGAATCTTTTTATGTATATAAAATTCTTCAATTTTATGTTTTATAAAAAATAACGAATGCTTATTAAATAAAATGACCAAGGATATATATATATATATATATATATATATATATATATACATATATATATATATATATATATATATATATATATATATATATATATATATATATATATCAGGATACGATCCAAAAAGCATCCCCTTCTTCTTCAAAGCGATTCAGAAGTTGTTGACAGATGTCTTTGTGCCTCGGTTAGTGGACGTGGAACCCACCTTGCCGAAATTTTGCTGTAGCCAAGTGTGTCCGATACTATGGTATGAACACTTCCAACACTTATACCCACTTCTGAAGCAATCTCAGCAACCGTAATGCGGCGATCGCCTTCCACAAGCTCACGAACGGCCTGAATATTGTCTTCATTGACACTGGTCGCCGGACGCCGTTTATGACTTTCATTTTCAACTCTATCACGACACGCGATATTGCAGGCTCACATTCCATTAATGTAAGTAATTTGATTGTTATCTCATTATATTTATAATTTACATCAGTTCTACATACGTAATGACAAAATTTACATCAATTGGGGCTTGAATCTCAATAGCGCAGTTGGTTAGTACGGTACTCTAGCAAAGTACAGGTTGTAGGTTCAAATCCTACTCGGGGTAAACTTTTTATTTATTTAATAAAATTAATAATAATTTTTAAGATGTAATTAAAGTTGTCCATTTTAAATTTCTTTGATATACCTCAAATAAAGTTGTTAAACTGTTAAGTCATATCACTGCATATCATCTTTAATTCCCTCAGTTTAAATTGCCAATTTACGAAACTCCACAAAAGCACAATAAATTAAGAACGGCCTGAATATTGTCTTCATTGACACTGGTCGCCGGACGCCGTTTATGACTTTCATTTTCGACTCTATCACGACACGCGATATTGCAGGCTCACATTCCATTAATGTAAGTAATTTGATTGTTATCTCATTATATTTATAATTTACATTAGTTCTACATACGTAAAGACAAAATTTACATCAATTGGGGCTTGAATCTCGATAGCGCAGTTGGTTAGTGCGGTACTCTAGGAAAGTACAGGTTGTAGGTTCAAATCCTACTCGAGGTAAACTTTTTATTTATTTAATAAAATTAATAATAATTTTTAAGATGTAATTAAAGCATAAACTGTGGAAATAGGCCGATCAACTCCACTAATAGGAAATCCACAGTTACAAAACACTACTTATAATACAACATTAGTAACTCGGTACGGCCCCGAAGTCAAACAACTTTTCAGAAAGCTTGAAACATCAATGAACAAGCTAGCACTAGAGGAGAACCATCTAACCTTCCTCTGCAAAGCCCATGATAACAACGTAATATGCGAATGCGGCAGAGCATAAAATATGAATTCGACTCAAGTGCGAAAACAGTCCTTCTCAGTACTAAGCCTGATGACGAAAGCAGAGTCCGCTTCCGAAACGTCGCGCTCAAAAAGCATAAACTGTGGAAATAGGCCGATCAACTCCACTAATAGGAAAGCACAGTTACAAAACACTTATAATACGGAAATCAATCTTCAAATGGTTTGTGATCTCGCTTTTAGCTGGTAAAATCGAAAATTTTAAATTCTATAATTTTGCCTCTAGCTTGTAGGTGGCTTTGAAATTCGGTTCAATGGTACGCAAGAGGTTACAGGTTGCTGCTGTATTTCATACAGCGTGATATATGAGGCAGTTTCCTTAAAAAAAGAAAAACTAGGTACTACATGTAGTACGCGCGACCGGAAGGGTTAAATTAAACGAATGAAATTTATGTAACGTTATAGTGTATTCGTCCAGTTCAAACAATAAATGCTTAACACAATTATCTACTGTAATAATTTTATTTTAGTTAAGCTTATCTAGTATGTCGATTATCAAGATGTAAAGTTTTTTCCTGGTACCTTATTATGAATTGCAATGTATGTAATCATAAGTCCACTGATAAATTTTTGAAAGGGTTTAAATTACCTGCAACTACCTAATTTTTGAAAAATTTACAAATCATTAATTTGAAACTTATTTTGTTCCCGTTATATCTTAAGAAACAGGAGTTTGTGTTACGAACTTTTCAATTTGGACGTAACCTTTTCTTCTTATAAATAAATAGATGTTACCTATATTAAACAATTTATCAATACTAATAGACTAATTATCAAAAAATTGATATCTGTAATTGATTTATTGATAAGTATCATTATCAAGTTTAGATAGAACATGTTAGTAATTGAATTTACACGTAACGTTTATTTCTTCTCATGCTATTATTGTTGTTAATTTCTTAGGTAAGTTACCTTAAATGTTTTCTAATGAATTTTCCAAACAAAAAATTTGATTTTAGATTTATTACCAAAATGAAATTGATACGTTTTACGACAATTTATAAGTTTGTTGTTTTCATTCTTTTTATACTTATAATAATGGTATTTGTCGAATTCAATCATAAATATATCAATAGTCATCTAAAACGTTTTATTTTCCAACATGAAATACTTTTGATTGATGATACCCCAATACCATCCATAGAAGAGCAATTTACACAACTTAAACAAAAAGAACCTAATCTACCAGTTGAATTTTGGTTGAAAAGTAAAGAAAAACATATGTCGCTGAACAAATCATGTGCATTGTTTCCATCTTTGTATAATTTAGAATTTAGAAATTTAAATTGGCAAAATTTACATACAAAGAATGCTAGTTACGAATTGTTTGGTGCGTATCTTGACATAAGGCCAGCGAACAACGCAAATTCTACCGTTAGAGTTTTGGGAATGGCAAATGTAGTTGAACCAATTCAACCACTTTATTGTCAACTTTGGTTTGAGAACATTACTCAACCTGTGATAGTATCAACGTCACCGTTTAGTCTAATTTGGACGAAAGAGTGGGGTAATTACAAAAATGGTATTTATCAACCATATTTAATTCCATGCCAAATACCGAAAAATTATCAAAATTTGTCTGCTGTAGCAGTATCTTTGGTTGAAAATTATTGTGATAATGCCACAAATGTATTTAGTGTTATATATAACAATCCAAACAAAAAAGAAGATTTTGCTGTATGTGTCAAAGGGCTTGATTATTTAATAGAAGATATTTCCTCAATACTTGTCGAATGGATTGAGTTAGTGTTTCTTTTAGGAGCAGATAAGATTTATTTATACAATCTTCAAGTTCATCCAAACGTAAAAAAAGTGCTAGATTATTACGAGAAACAAGGCAAAATTGAAGTTACCCCACTTATGTTACCTGCTGGACAACCGAACATACCGTATTTTCAGCATTTATATATGGAAGAAAAAGTTGTTAATAAATTTCAAGCTGAACTAATACCATATAATGATTGTTTTTACAAGCATATGTACCAGTATCGTTACATAGCTTTATTGGATGTTGACGAAGTGATTATCCCAAAGAATGCAAGGACGTGGCAAAAACTCATGGTGCAAGTAAATAAGACTGTACCATCTGGAATAATACCAACATCGTATAACGTTCAAAACTTATATTTTTTTACCGATTTGCTTCATAAGCATGAATGGTTTGAAGATATACCTTCCTACATGCACATGTTACAACATGTTTACCGAGATAAAGAGGTTTTACCACCTGGTATTAATACAAAATCTTTTCACAATACTGATACCGTTCTCGGTCTTCACAACCATTATCCAATTTCTTGTTTAGTTGAGTGGTGTGTTGCACATCCCATAAATGAAACGGACGCGCTTTTACATCATTATAAACGTAAACCTGAAGTAGAGTATAAAGAAGTACGGAAAGATGGAATTGAAGACACTATAATTTGGAAATATAAGAAACCATTGATAGAAAGAGTGAAAACAGTTTTACGAGAGTTAAAATTCCTTCGACCGTTTAATAGAGATTAATTAAAAACATTCATTTTTTGGTTTCCGAATTATGTAATTGTTATGCATAGTAACGTGTTGCATCTTATTACACAGTCAGGTGAAACGTTGGTGTAAAAAACAAGTATTTTGCTTCTAATTTATTTTTACTTATTTATTCTTTAATGTCTATAATAATTTTCTATACTTTGTCATATCTTTAAAGCTCAATAAAAACACGTCAGTTGTGGCATTTTGTACTAAATCTTTGGTTATTACTTTAAGACATTAATTTACCAATCCATTCAATAACCTCGGCATCACTGAAATACGAACAACTTTAGCAATCATAGACTGTTACAGAATCCAATCGCACTATAATTACCCGGTGGCTGACTGAGGTCAACCGAAAATGGGAAGGTTCGCAGTAAGACATAACGTAGCTGGCCGAATGCTACAAAAACCTTACATTTACAATAAAACTCAAAATCGCTAAAGAATGTCACTGACGCTAAAGTTATCTAAATGATTACGTATGCTAAAATGTTGAAAGTTCTTGGATGTACACAGAAATGCCCACTCATGTGACCGTATGTAGAACTTGTAATAGAAAATTGTGATAATCTCAATTTTGTTGTATGATTTTACTGAATTTAGGTATATTCAGTTATGAAGTTCGAGAGACACTAATTTAGTTTTGCTTTGATGTTTGTGTGTATGCGTGTGTGCGTATGTGTATGTGTGCATGCTAGTGCGCGTCTGTGCGTGCGTGTGCGCGTACGCGTGCGTGTGCGTGTGCGTGTGGGTGTGCACAACGATAACTCCAGAACAAAAATACCTACGTAATTAAAATTTTGTATTTAAGCTTGTTTTCATTTGGCTTAGATATAAAAATACCTGGATTTAGACCTTAAACATATCGATTAATTATGTTCTATGCAATTTTTTGATATGCGCGTAATTTAGCAGCAAAAAGTTCCTAAGGTAGAATTTAAGTGTTGGTTCAAATTTCTTCATTACCTTAATAACGATTAATTTTATAAGAAAGAATGTAGACATATTTTCTACAGAAAATTTTATTTTACGTGAATTTTCGTTATAAAGTTTTTTAATGTAAAGCGTAATAACTTTAAAAATTAAATAAATATGATTGAAAATGCTGAAGCTTATAATCGGTATTTTTTTAGAAACGTACGGATTTGGAATTTTTTTACGTTAACATGTATTTATGTCTATGAATCTCTATCTGACAAGGTTTTAACGTCATTCTTACACAAATTAGTGGTTTTGCTTTTACAAAGTTAGTGAATGGTTTATAAGGAAATGCCAAGAAATACCGATCTTTCAATACAAAGGTTTTTGGACAGAAGAAATGCGGTTTACGAATTGTGCAGCATTTAATAATTATCATTGCTGGAAAACAGAAAATCGGAATAATCTAGACCAAAGGCGTGTACAAATAAGATTTGGTTTTAATGTGTGGTGTGGCGTTATATGTGAGTTAAAACATAGCTCTTATTACGTGTGACAAATAAAATAAAACCTATACTTTCGTATTTTAGACATCAAATTGATTGATATTTACGACTACTGAAAAAAGTATTCATGCCATTGGGAACGCTGTTGCTCCAAATAAATGGCTTACCATTTGGTACCAACATGATGGCTCTCCGGCCCACAATGCCAGATAGGTAATGGAGCTCCTCATAAACAACGAAAAACGATACTTACAAGAACTCAAGAAGAGGAATTGGTTCAAAGAACTTTTCGGCTTTCACAAATTGGTTACCAGCTAACCGCACGAGTTCTTCGCAGATGCGATTACCGATTTACACATGCTAATAATATCCTAAATCCTTTCCAAAACATCAAAGAAATGGTTGGTCGTTACTGGCTTCGCGATTTGTTTAAAACGTAATCTCCAAGTTGGACCTAGGAAAGCACAAGAGCACAGAACCTGAACAAGTTTATGGTTCTAAATTCATTTTACACAGCTTAGGGACATTCTAAGAGAGATGAACATCATTAGCCAGCTTGAACGGATCTATAATGTTGATGAGAAGAGCTGCAGGTTAAGTCTTCATCATCAATAAAGAGTTTTTGGGAAAAAAGGGCAAAAAGGGTGCATATTGTGGCCAATGAGCACGGAGAGAATGTTACAATTATTGTTTCATCTGGTAACGTTCTTGGTACAACAATACCTCCTATGGTGCTTTTCAAGGGTAAACGTATGAAGCCAGAATGGGGTAGTTGCGCATATAACCACAAAGGGCAGTATGAACATTGAAACTTTTTGTATTTGGATTCATCATTTTGCAACATTTAAGGCCCCTGCGTAATTATATTTGACGGAGAAGAATGTCATTTAGACCACGCGATAGTCGAGACTGCCGATCAATACGGGATAACTTTATACTGTCTTCCCAGTAACACTGCCCACAAACTTCAACCCCTAGATAAGGAAGTTTTCCGACCATTTTAATATTACCGTGACGACGAAGTCATGAAGCACTTTTCTAATCATCAGGATCGTGTTATTACCAAGCAACGCTTTGTAGCAATTTTTTCTACAGTCTGGGATAAAACGATGACCCCTGCTAATATAAAATCTGGCTTTTCATTCACAGGAATTTATCCTTTTAATGCGGACGCAATCCAGGAAATAGCATTCGCCTCCAGTACTGTAACGAATCAGTATCATCAGATAATAGTACCCCTTCAATACCCGGACATTAAGAAGTAAACCTCTCCGACCCAATACACCTTGCCCAAATACTAGTCACTCCAACTCTTCATTTAGTCTTCACGATTCCAGTACGGATGAAGCTTCTGGAACTGAGGGTGAAACCAACAACGTCTCATTTACCGATATGCTCAATACTCCCGAAGTAGTAGCAATTAAAGCTAGAAAACCCCAAAGACGTTCCATTAACAGCAGGGCTCAAGTAGTCACGCGAGCCTTATTTACCAACACTCCCAATTCAACTGCAGAATTCGCAAGTACAGGTGAAAGAAGTGCTACTTAAAAAACAGTTTCTTGTCCTGAAGGAAAAAGCAGATCAGCTAAGAATAAGGAATCTAGAAATAAGATAGAATCCTGGTTTTGTAAATTATGCCAGGAAGATAGATTAGCTGATATGCGATTGTGCACTGTCTGTAACGAATATGTCCATGAAGATGTGGGCTTTACCGCACAAGACAAGATAAAAGTTTTTCTTTGACCAAATTGTGATAAAAATTAAAAAAAATTGTCTGTGTTTTTATATTCTCTCTTTCTTTATAATTATTTGTTTATAAGTTTAAGTTGTTTTATTTTGGATAATAATTTTTTTTTTGTAACTACTTTTATGTAGCAATCATTTTATCTACTATTTAAATAACGTAAACATTTACACGTGTTAGTATGTATGGCCATATAACCGACCCCGGGTTGATAATATTCTGATATTGAAAAATATGATTATTTTATAATAAAATCTTGTATCTAACCATTTATTTTATTTATTGCATTTTTCATAAACTGAAATTTGAAAGCATTATTACTTAGCATGGCCATATTACCTGCACTTACCTTATTATGAAAAAATAATCATTTCGAATTTTGGGTCTTAAGGAACCTATTAACCTAGGCATAATATACATTACTGAAAAGCTTTTTCAAAAAATACAAAATCAATACGGAACTGGTGTGAAAATAAAAAGTTCATGTAAATATATCGAAAACAAATACATCTAGAAAATTATATTTATCTTCATTAAATTCCTCTTATAAAAGTGGCCTAATAAAGTAATAATAAAAAAAACCATATCACTCGTTTACGAGCTACCGGCAAAAGTAAAAAATGTGCCATTTTGGGTTTATCTCATTGCCTCAAATACCACAAAAGATAAATAAATAGAAGGTGAATTTAAATTTGTAATAAAGTTCTCTAAAACTTCCCTAATTTAATTAACCCTGTAGCTAAAACAGTTTGCGAGATAGCTATACATGTAAGACAAATTTAGAACACACTGTATATTCGTAACAGATAATTTTAATTTATCCACGATTACATTATAATATAATCATCACCCAATTTTTTTGATGTAGCCGTCTTTTTATAGCCCCGGATGTCGTTATGACCGTGTGGACTATAACGAAACGTCAAAAATTGAAACAATAGGCACGAAACTATAGGTTTATTTAAAAATATTTACAATGCAGTTACTACAATAGTCATGTTTATATTAGGTGGTACAATCCTCAATTTCATTAAACTTATTTCTGGAAATATAGCGTTTAAAACTAACCAAACCAAAACGTCAAACGAATTATCAATTTGTCAGTCCTGCTCGTTTTCATGGTAACGCACCAATACCTATCATCGTAAACAAGAAATGTATTTTTTTAAACAATTAACGTTATAATTCATTTTAGTTATTCAGTATATTAATCGTACATAAAATTTTGTATGAACTGTGGGCATAACTGGTTTTTATGGTCCTACTGTGCTTTCCTGGCCCTCGAGTTCGGGCTCGAAATAACTCCTCAGATCATAAAAACTTTATTATGTCCTTAATACATAAATAACTATACTATCACTGTAGCGGTGTTGTGTACAAGCCGCCATAGAAGTGATCTATCATTTTACAATGATAATGGACTACGTTAATTTTTTATTTTTAAAGGTATAGTATTGAAACCATTTACAATTTTTATAAAACATCAATGTAAAAATATTAATATCAGTATTTCTTATACGAGGCTGGTTTGGCGTAAGTGTGACTTTTCAAAAGTTGGCAACCCTAACGTGACGATATTATGTTGCATACTTCAGCCATCTTTTAGAAGTCTACTGTCAAAATTTCGTGAAAATTCGTAGTTACGTTATGTTTGACAGGTAATCAAACAAGACACGTTCTGCATTTAATTAAAAATTGATAAAAAGGAATTTCGTGTTTTAATAAAACTCTATTTTTTACGCGAAAAACCATCAAACAACCTGAAGAGAAATTACGGAAATATTACGACGAATCTGCTCCGTCCCATGAAATGGTTTGCTGCTTTTAAAAGTGGCCATATGAGCACGGTAGATGCGGAACGTCCAGGACCATCGAATACGGTTACCTCTCAAGAAACAATCGATAAAGTCACTTCCACCATAAAAAGTGCGAGAGATAGCTAATGAACTCCGTATTTCAACGGAATGCGGGCATAATATCTTGCATCAATATTTAAATATGAAAAAGTTAAGTGCAAGATGGGTGCCGCATTTGTTAACAGAAGCACAAATGCATACACGTGTTTCGATTTGAAGTGACTGGTTAAGTTGAAGCGTAATTCAAGCGAATTATTTCGTCGATACGTTACCGTGGATGAAATAAGGTTTCACCATTACACAAGTGAGGCGAAAATGTAGTCGAAACAATGGACTTCTGCGGATGAACGTGTCCCTAAAACGGCAAAAACCGTTTTTTCTGCAAACAAAGTTATGGCCACGATCTTTTGGGGCTCTCAAGAGGCAATTCTTATTTATTACCTGCAGAAGGGTAGAACTATAACTGGTGAGTGTTCTTCCAACTTATTAACACGTTATCAAAATGCGAATTAAGAAAGAAACGACCACATTTAAACAAAAAGAAAGTTCTTTTCCATCATGATAACGCGCTCTATCATTCGTCCGTTATTGCAACCAATAAATTAATTGAATTGGGTTATGAATTGCTGCCCCATCCTCCATATTTGGCTCCAAGTGATTTATTCTTGATCCCAAACTTGAAGAAGTGGCTCGGAAGACAGAGATTTCATACAGATGAGGAAGTAATGGAACCAACAGAAGCGTAATCCAAGTGAATCCTTTCGTCGATACGTTACCGTGGATGAAACATGGATTCACCATTACACATCTAGGCGAAAATGTAGTCGAAACAATGGACTTCTGCAGATGAACGTGCCCCTAAAATTTTTCTGCAAACAAAGTTATGGCCACGGTCTTTTGGGGCTCTTAAGAGGAAATCGTTATTTAATTACCTGCAGAAGGGTAGAAATATAACTGGCGAGTGTTATTCCAACTTATTAACACGCTTTGATGCGAATTAAGAAAGAAACGACCACATTTAAACGAAAAGAAAGTTCTTTTCCATCATGATAACGCGCTCTATCATTCGTCCGTTATTGCAACCAATAAATTAATTGAATTGGGTTATGAATTGCTGCCCCATCCTCCAAATTCGCCAGATCTGGCGCCAAAATATTTATTCTTGATCCGAAACTTGAAGAAGACAGAGATTTCATACAAATGAAGAAGTAATGGAGCCAACGGAAGCGTAATTTAAGTGAATTCTTTCGTCGATACGTTACCGTGGATGAAACATGGCTTCACCATTACACACCTAAGCGAAAATGTAGTCGAAAAAATGGACTTCTGCGGATGAGCGTGCCCCTAAAAAGGCAAAAACCGTTTTTTCTGCAAACAAAGTTATGGCCACGGTATTTTGGGGCTCTCAAGAGGCAGTTCTTATTTATTACCTGCAGAAGGGTAGAACTATAACTGGCGAGTGTTATTCCAACTTATTAATACGCTTTGATGCGAATTAAGAAAGAAACGACCACATTTAAACAGAAAGAAAATTTTTTCCATCATGATAACGCGTTCTATCATTCGTCTGTTATTGCAACCAATAAATTAATTGAATTGGGTTATGAATTGCTGCCCCATCCTCCATATTCGCTAGATCTGGCTCCAAGTGATTTCTTCTGGATCTCAAACTTGAGCAAGTGGCTCGGAAGGCAGAGATTTCATACAAATGAAGAAATAATGGAACCAACGGAAGCGTAATCCATGTGAATTCTTTCGTCGATACGTCACCGTGGATGAAACATGGATTCACCATTGCTCACCTAGCCGAAAATGTAGTCGAAACAATGGACTTTTGTGGATGAACGTGGCCCTAAAAAGGCAAAAACTATTTTTTCTGCAAACAAAGTTATGACCACGGTATTTTGGGGCCCTCAAGAGGCAATTCTTATTTATTACCTGCAGAAGGGTAGAACTATAACTGGCGAGTGTTATTCCAACTTATTAACACGCTTTGATGCGAATTAAGAAAGAAACGACCACATTTAAAAAAAGAAAGTTCTTTTCCATCTTGATAACGCGCTCTATCATTCGTCCGTTATTGCAACCAATAAATTAGTTTAATTGGGCTATGAATTGGTGCCCCATCCTCCATATTCGCCAGATCCGGCTCCAAATGATTTCTTCTTGATCCTAAACTTGAAGAAGTGGCTCGGAAGACAGAGATTTCATATAAATGAAGAAGTAATGGAACCAACGGATGCATATTTTGTAGATTTTTCAAAAAATTATTTTTCTGAAGGTTTAAAAAAGTTGAAAATCCGTTGGAATAAGTGTATATAATTAAAAGGAAATTATGTAGAAAAATAAAATATATTTTTGCCTTAAAACAAGTTTGTTATTGAAAAGTCACTCTTCTGTCAAACCACCTTCGTATACATTGTGTTATTTATCATGGTGCCAAATATACCTAGCCGATTTTTCAGCGGCAAAACGAACCGGTAATAAACTTTTGCTTAAAGAAAAACCTAAATGGCACGTCAAACCGCTGCTGTGCTCTGATTGCTCAAAAACCAGATGAGGGAAATAGCCTTCGTAAACACTTTCTTACTAACTTTACGTGTGAAGGAGAAACGATTACCCTCCTAATTTATGCAAAATAAAGTGGTGTTTTCATAAAACGCTTGACCAATTTTGAGCTAACACCTATAATATAAAAACTTTGACGATACTTAATATATTTTTTGATCAACTCGTAATTTATCGTAAACCTTTTTCCTATTTTTATTGACTTTGGCATTTTTCACTTAACTTCTAGTTAAATAAATAACAGTAGATCACCACTTAATTTTTTTGTTTTCTTCCAGTAAGTGTTACCGACATACCGTTTTTGTATTATGAGACTTAATATTAATAGAACTTATTCTATGTTTGGTAGTACATTTTCCATTGTCGATAAAATAGCCCGCCCTAATGAAGGTGTCATCTTACTAACGCGATTTTGTATAGATTGTCTAACAATCTTCCGATATTCACAATATTTCTCAAATATACCAAACTCTGTATATATTTTAATAATCTGTGCTTCACATTCTGGCTCAGGACGGCCATAATTGTGTTTGAGATCACTTATCATTTTTTCATTACCACTTTCTAATATTTTAGCACATAGCCATGTACCGCTTCCTGTAGTAATATCACTGCCACCATTTTTCCTTATTTTCCCATCTTTTTCATATAGATCTAAGATATCATTCTAAAATTTTTCTTTTTTTAGCACCTTTTAAATCTTTAATTTCTTATATACCTACATCTACTTGAAATCCAATTCCTAATTCAATTAGAACATCTCTAATGTTTTGTAAATGTGATACATTATTTGTTAAAGTTAAAGCTCCCATAATGGGTCCTTCAACAATTGCAGCAGCGCCTTTATGTCGTGAAATAGTGAGATAGTGTTTCATAGTAAATAAATCGTACTCAAATTTTCCATCTTTTTTTAATTCCCATTGCAAGGTCTGTCCAATACCAACCATTAATATCATGTAATAATGTATTTCTAGAAGGGTTATATATTCTGGAAGAGCAGAAAAGTACTTCTTAGTAAGTGTAAATGCTCCTTGGAATAAAAGTGTTGCATCATTAATAGAAATTAAACCAACGTTGGGCTTTCTGAACCAAGCAATATCGTTTCCACGCATAGGAGTTTGATCCCATGTATCATCTTGAATTATCATACCAGCGTGTATCTAAAATATAACAAAATACAAAAATGATAATATTGCGTTCAGTTTTACTACCAATTCCACGCTCCATGCGAACATAATCACCAAATGCAATTTTTCGACACTAAAATCTTCAGGTCTCTCCAATGCTTTGTAGGCTTTCAAAGTTATGGACGGTCTAAATCGTTTTTCTTTTAACACTGTATATTCTATCAATTCTCTGTAACGTTTAGTGAACTGTGGAACATCACGATAAAGATTGCACGTTGTTAAAGTTTCTATTACTTCCGGAAAAGCAGAGAGAAATAATTCAGTTTCATCATCTCGTTTCACATGAGCTAAATAGGAGGTTTTGTACCTTTTATTAAAAGTTGTACTGAAAGATGCAGGTGCTGATTTAATAAAAAAATGTTTAGTCTACATTATACCTTCTACTTAATTGTTTCCAATTTAGTAATGTTCGGTACATTTTCAATAACAAATTGTGAAAGCAATGATAAATATTTTATACTGATAAGGCGACTAGGCGGACTAGCTTTTCTTAGTTACTTACATACTATTTAAACTAATCTAAAAAGTTCAAAAAGTTTATCATATATTTTTATAAATTTTCATTAACTCTTTGTGTTAGTGCTACAGTCAATCACCCTTTATTTATCACACAAAAATCTAAAGTATAATAAAGGCTGTTTAATATATTTTTGTTTGATGTTAGTAATGTAATGTTTCCAATTAGTATAATGTATATAAAACGCATAAGGAATTATTTGCAATATTTGTCTTGCCTCCATCATCTTTGACTGTAATATACTAACCCATTAGAATCTATGTCCTTCTTTTATAGGACAGCCAAAGTTACTTTTTTTTGCATTTACTGCACTTGTTGCATAGAACATAACTTTTTTTTTAATTTAAACGCTGAAATCTTTATATCTTGGAAATAAGAAGTAGTTTCAGAAATATTTGCTAAAAACCAAAAACTGCGCCTAATAATCCCCTCTCCGCCAGTGGATATCTCACAAAATCTAACCAGTCCCAGGCGAAATGAAATAAAGGTTAAACATAAAATTTTAAGTGTGTACGAGTTATCCGTTTGAAGTTATCGTGAATGCTAACACGTACTCATACACACACGCACGCACACATACACATGCGCACACACGCACGTATGTCTACCCGTTCAACCGTCCGCCCGTAAGCATACACACTCACGCTCACACGCACGCACACTCACACACACACACACACACACACACACACACACACACACACATACCCACTCACCCACAGGCCCACTTACGCACTTAGAGGAAGACCCCCCTCCACACACACACGCACACACGCACACACACACACACATACACACGCACACACACACACACACACACACACACACACAGACACACGCAGACACAAACACACACACGCACGCACGCACGCAACCAACACACACACACGCACGCACGCACCCACGCACACACGCACACAGGCACACACGCACACACGCACACACGCATACACGCACACACACACACCCCACACACCCACGCACGCACGCACGCACCGCACGCACACACACACACACACACACACACACACACACACACGCACACACCCACTCACCCACGCACGCACGCACGCACGCACGCAAGCACGCGCGCGCACACACACACACACACACACACACACACACAGAGCTTTGTTAAGTGCAGACGCGTTTTAGTATTGCTCTGAATTCGATTTAATACGAGGTTTAATTATGCGTAGGTTAATAATGTAGTTTAGTGTATATACTTTTTAGTGTAAGATTAATTAACAATTGAGTAATAATTACGCGAAAGGACGCATTAGTAAAACATAAATATAAGTGTGCGAAGTACATAATACAGGTACATTTTTAAGTATTTATTTATTAGTAACATTTATATTTGTGATATCCGGATATCATTCACACCTTTGACCTATCACCTTTACTTCCTATCTTTAACATGTTTGTTTATTCTATTCCAAAAACAAACATACTACTTAATTTATGATGTCTATTGCATCTGTTGCTTCTCCCTGCGTTTCTGATAACAGGGGCGTTGCGCAAATAATCAACCGCCCTTTAACAGCACCCTTCGGTAATAAAAATGATAATCTTATTTCCCGTTTTTACTCAAATGTCGCATCTGCACCTTCGTTCCCAAAAAAGGACCAAGCATTAATTTTTCAAGAAATTGATGGAATTGTAGTTAGAGATTATGTTGTAAATACCGGCAAAATTATCGGACCTAAAATGTTCTCTTCGCATCGAGAATGAGTAACAATCGCGTTTGCATTTATCTCTCATCTAAAGAATTGGTCCATAAATTCGTTGAAGAGGAAGGTGGAATTAACGTAAATCAAATATTTGTACCTGCTCGTAAATTAATACTTCCGGCAAAAAGGATTGTCCTATCGAACGTACCCCCCTGTATTCCCCACCATGTGGTTGAACAAGAATTAAAAAACATAGGTCTGAGATTGTTTTCACCATTATCGTTTATTGGAGCAGGTATTGGCCTATAAGAGTATTCCCACGTGTACAGCTTTCGGCGACAGGTGTTTATAGATTACGATTCTGCAAGTGGCAGCAACGTACCACCCTCAGTAGTGATTGGGTATGAAGATGAGGAACACCGAATATTCCTGTCGGACGACAAAATTAGATGTTATAAATGCAAAGATTATGGACACATAGCATCTAAGTGCACAAGAATAGAAAGTGTAAGCACAGTAGTACTTCATAACAGTGAACTGGATGCAAGCAATGGCACAATGGCCACAATACCAGGAAACGAAACATTAACAGATAGCCAGGACGATTTTGCAGAGCTGACCGAACCACAACACCTAGAGGAAAATGGAAATCTCGTTAGTTGCACGAATGAGTCAGATGCGTTCGTACGCCCCAAAAAAATTAAAACTGCCAATGCTACGGAAAAAAAAAACGAAAAGTTGAGCCTTCCCCGACCAGAGAGGTGTATGACGATATAAGATGTGTCTGGTCAGAGGAAACCAATCTAGTATTAGATTTCCTCTCTTTTTCGGATTTTCTAAATGAAGTAAAGGGCAGTAATAACCCTCTTGAGGTATCTCGAAGATATACTGAGAATATTGAAAGTGTTCTCAGTTTACTAAAAATGGTCACGCCTTTTTTTTCGCAAAGATCTACCAAAGAAAGGTGTAAGCGCTTAATCAACTATATTAAAAGAGATCTAGATAAAGCAGGCAGATCCGTTTCTCCAATAGAATCCTTAGCAGCAACGTCGCCAAACCGAAGACTTTCCACAAACAGTGTTCTAAGCACATATTAAAAAAATAAAAAAATAAATAAATAAAATTAATCGACATGGCTACGTCAAACTTAAAGATAATAAATCTAAACACCAAGAGTTTAAGGTCTGATCCCAAATGTATGGATTTAATAATTTTTGTAGAATTTAATTCTCCTGATGTAATTTTTCTGCAAGAGTCCAACCTTGCTGAGCTACCCTCTATAATACAAAATAGCTTGTATGTGTTCTTTGTGAATCCATTTAGGACCAATTACAGCGGCACTTTAATTGGCGTTAAGCGAAGTTTAAATGCGCTAGAAAAAAACACGAACTTTTACTAGAGTCATACCTTCAAAAATTAACACTAACGATCAATAAGCAATACTAGACCTTTATTAACGTGTATTTTCCTCATAATACCCACCTAGCTGAACTGGTAATATCAGCCTTAACAACATTCCTAGAGTCCCAAAAAAATCGCAGAAATCTAGTGTTAGGGGGAGATTTTAATTGCACTGAAGACCCAGAAATTGATCGAAGCGGTTCAAGTGAGAGAGATCTGACATTTTCAAACAGTTTAGCCGGCACTTTAAAAAATGTAAACCTCGCAGATTGTTGGCGCCTTTATAATAAAGGAAAATCAGGATTCACCTACTATTCACATACTAATCCCATTTCTTCATCTCGTATTGTTGTAAATCTCTAATTCCATCTATAAAAACAACGCTTCTTCATGGTTCCTTCTCAGACCACCTAGCTGTATCAGTTACCATTAGAATAGCTAGGGTCATCAATCATCCACCATACTGGAAATTTGATAACCGTCTATTGGAAGACAAAAGCTTCATTGAAATAGTGAACACTTTTTTGTCATCAAACTATCAACACCGGAATTTTGACAACCAGGACGAGACCTTAGTATCATGGGAACGCCTCAAGTTAAACATTAAAGATGTCGTGATCTTACACCAAAGGCAGAACAGACAGAAAAAGTTCACTGATATCTGCTACTTACAAAAACAATTAAAAACCCTCATTTGTGGTGGATCTAACATTGGAAAAGACAACCCCCGTATACTACTAAACACCATTAAGGATGCGTACAAAAGGATAAGTGACCATCAACTAACATCCACAAATCATGACAAACTTATACACTCTAACCGCCCAACAACAAATAAAAAAATTAGCAGCTTTTTCAAACTTTTGTCTATTCTAAGGCATAACAATGGAACAATTGAGGACCCACAAACTCTTTGTGAAGTAGTGGGGAATCACTTTCGCCAGGTGCACAACAAAAAATCAATTACGAATTTTTCTTCCAGTCCATTATATGAATCTCTTGCAACTTTACCGGACGCTGAGAAGAATCTGTTAGAGGAACCAATTACAGTAGAGGAGTTGACAGCAGCACTCCAGTTATTAAACAAAAATAGTGCCCCTGGAATTGATGGCCTAACGGTGCAATTTTATGTCGCCTTCTGGAACCATATAAAACATAAAGCTTTCCAGACTATACAAGCGGCAATTAAAAGAAACTCGTTACCCGATTCCATGCGGAAAGCCGTTATTACTTTAATGCCAAAAAAAGGTGATTTGCTAGAATTAAAAAACTGGCGCCGAATCTCACTACTGTGCACCGACTATAAGATTTCAGCAAAATTATTGTCGTTAAGGCTAACAAGAGTAATCAACAAAAAATACATCCAAATCAAAGCTACTCTATACCAAATCGATCTATGTATGACTCAATCCATGTACACCGGGAATTAATAAGACAAGCTAATCATCAAAACGTTCCGATTGCAATCATTAGCTTAGACCAAAAAGCAGCCTTTGACAAAATTTCACACAGTTATTTATTCCGTGTGCTAAGAAAGATGAACTTTGGAGATCGGTTTATCAAAGCAGTAAAACTATTGTACGTAAACTCGTTAAGTCACGTTAGGCTGGGATCACTGCTTACCAGCGCCATACATTTTGAAACTGGAATCAGACAAGGGTGTCCTCTTTCAGGCCCTCTATTCTCCATCGCTATTGAGCCGTTTTTATCTCTATCCAGAAAACTCCTAAGAGGCTTTCCAATCTCCCAATTCCCTAAAAGTGATAACATAACCTTGAGCGCATATGCGGATGACGTATCGGTGTTTATATCCGATAAAACTGACTTTAAAACCCTTAAAAAGTGCTACCAAATATATGCGGATTGCTCTGGTGCAGAGCTTGACTGGAAAAAGTGTACTGGATTCTGAGGAGGACTTTGGAAAGGAGAAACAGAAACACCCCTCAAGATAGAATGGGTAAACAGAATTAAAGTTTTAGGGGTGAGTCTGTCAAACGACGGGGAACAGGATTCGATGCAAGCTTTTGTAACACTAAATAAATCTCTGGATATCTCGTTGGCAAAATGGAGACGGTCACTACCATCCTTATCAATTGTAGGTCGGAAAAACGCTCTAAATCAATACGTGACCCCAAAACTTTGGCATCTATGTTTACCAAAAAACCAGGGAGGGCTGAATCTAGTGCATATTCCCTCAAAAATTAAATGTTTTCGAATATGGCTAGTAAAAAAATTAATCGACAACACAAAGGTACAACCATGGAAAACAGTTATGAAAAACGCTTTAGAACGAGCTGATTCGCTTAACTTAACGTGGCAATGGTTCTTCCTGAAGAAAATATACCCACAAGAACTCCAATTATCGACATTAATTCTCGAAGCAATGCACATTTCACAAAGCACGGATCTAGCATTAGAACGCTTTGACTTACTAAAGATTCTAACGTTAGATTCCACCTTAATACCGCGCATTATTCCTCCCATTTTTTCCACCTTCTGGGAACAAATGGGGTTTATCACCCTTAATGATTTCTACCAGAATGACTTATGGTTAGATGAAAACGACTTGAGAGCTCAATTGCCAATAAAGTCAGAATTGGTAAAGAATGAACTAATACGTCACTACTCAAGAATAAAACTTCATTTTAATAAAACAATGTCAGAGCGAGAGATTGGGGCAATGTACAGGCGAAGCATATCATTTAAGTACCGTGATAGAGAATACGAAGTTAAGACCACCACGTGGAAAAAATTGCAGCAAAAGCTAACCATAGGCTACTTCCTCTTGCCAGAAAATTTTGAGGCCGGTAACAATTGGAATGCGCATGCAACATATTGGGACACTTATTTTAACTCGCTAACAACTGGCTACACATCTGAAATTTCTTGGCGTTTTGCTAAAAACCGGTTAGCAGACCCCACATTTTTATTCTACGCCGGAATAAAAGAAACAGATCAATGTCATTATTGTTCGGAACTGAAATATAACGCATTACATTTAATGATCAACTGCTCACATGTAGTAGGAATTTGCCAGCTTGTTCACGGGATAATTAAGAAGGTACTGAATATTATGAGAATAACAAATAAGATGATCATATGTGGAATAAAAGGAAGTAGTCATGATCATCATTTGAGCAATTTTTTAATTAATTTTGCCAAGACTACCGTGTACAATACAACATCAAGTGATATACGGAACAACACCCACACGCAGTCTTTCCAAAAGGCATTTACGGATAGGCTAAAAAACGGATTTTGTTGGAATTTTCATGGTATATGGGCAAAAACAACATCAACACCTTTATAGAACGATGGGCCAAACAACAAAATAACGTGGAGTAACGAATTGACGTGAAACAAATAGAGTAACTTAGTAGTATATGTATACTTTAAGAACATATTAGTAATAGTATTTTTAATTAATTGCTACTGTCCTGTTAATCAAAATGTAATTTTACAGTTTTAATAAATAATAATAATAATAATAATAATAATAATAATAATAATAAATACACACACACACACACACACACACACACACACACACACACACACACACACACACACGCACGCACGCACGCACGCACACGCACACACGAACGCATCCACGCACGCACGCAGCACGCACCCACCCACCCACCCACCCACAAACCCACGCACGCACGCACGCACGCACGCACGCACACACACACACACACATTTTCCGCTTTCAAAAAAATTAAAAACCCGTAATTGTATCTATAATTGTTGATTTATAATCTTTTATCATTCAATGGTATAATCATAATCTGATCTATGCTAAACAAATATATTTGTTAATTGTCACTGTCAATTTAATGCGTTTAACTAAATTAAAGACAATCAATAATTATAATTATTAGTGTCAATGAATGCGATTTCGGATAAAATTTAATGTGAATCTCGACATTCAATTCATTTTTTATAACACGCGTGGTCATTTGCGACGGCCTTTCCACATTCGTGATAAAAAATGTTACTGTAATGCCTTGATACCTAAATAACTATTATCAAAAAATCATTATTTGTTGAAAGCAAATATTAATTTTACGTTATTATTTATACTTTCAAATTAAATACCATAAAGATTAGATAAAGTAATTTTTAGTACAGAAAAAAAGTCTATGTAAGAATTTGTTAAAAAAATAAAATAAAAGCAATTTATTTTCCACACACATAATGGGCATTTATAAGTATTGTAAGTATTGATAGTTTAAATTTCCAAAATAGCATTTTTAAGCCATTATTGATGTGTCCAAAAATATTGTATTACTTAAGTTGGAGGTGTCACGTTAAAAGGTAATAAAAACAATAACATGCAATTTATTTTATGCTTACATAATGGGCATTTGTATTTTAAAAAATACAATGCAATTTATTTTACGTACATTCTCTCTAATTCAAAAAAGATAATTCAAATAATTAATCAAATTAACAGAATTTACAATTTACATTGCATTTTTAATGGTAGGAAGGATTAGGCTCGAAATTCAGAATAATCCATCAATAATTATAAGTTGCACAATTTTATAGATAACTAACAAATCCTTTAAGCTAACCATAATTTGATAAAAGACTTAGAAATAAGGATGGAATTAATGGTGTTATTCAGGATATTTGGGCAAACAACTCAGCAAGAAATAGACTTACGAGTTTCTCATACCTCCGTAGGGTTTCTATGTTTTCTTAATTTATTGCATCTTATACACTTCACAAAAAATCCTCAGTATGTTAGTAGTACCTCTTAATACATTTTATTGTTTTAGATTCCAAAACTATTTACAGAACCAAATCAGCTTTATGTAGAGGCAAAGCACCGTTCCTTATAACCTTCTTTGTATGCTGTACAATTTTCATTAGATATCTACCTTCTAACATACCTGAAACACATTTTAATCATGTTGCCAAAAATGAACATTTGATTATTTCAAACAAAAATTCTGTTATTATTAAAAAATCTGAATTAGAGCAAAACTTACCTTCAAGAGTAATCACCTCATGTGCCAAATTTCCAAGCCTTTCTGATATTAAAATAAAAAATTTATGGCAAACTTTTTCTTCAATTAATGGATATTATGCATTATTCAATGGTTATCTAGATACAAGATTTACAGTAAGTAATAACTCATTTGTTCGTATCTTGGCATTACTGCAGAAAACTGGTGATGATATCCAAAGATTATATTGCCAAATTTGGTTTGATAATTTAACAATAGCTATTGCTGTACCTACAATACACCACGATTTAAGTGGACAAGCAAACATAGATAATAAAGTAAAGAATGTTTACGAGTACATCCCATACCTAATTTCATGCGAAGTCCCAAACGAATACAAAAACCATACAGTTACTGCAGTATCTTTGGTCGAGCAACAGTGCCATGCTGCCACTAACAGTTTAAAAGTATTATACCAAATACCAATCAAAAGGTACAAATTTGCAGTTTGTGCGACTGGAATGGATCTGCTAGTGGAAGATAGCTCAACAAGATTAGTGGAGTGGATAGAAACAATATTCCTTTTAGGCGCTGATAAAATCTTCTTCTATCAAAACAACGTGCATCCAAAAGTAGATATTGTTTTGAAATACTACGAAAAACAAAATCGAATCAGAGTTAATAATCTAACGTTTCCAAGTGATTCCACAAATGCAAAAGATTCTAGAAAAGTTTTAAGCAAAATCGTTCCATACAATGACTGCCTATATAGAAACATGAATGAGTTCCAATATCTAGTTCTTTTAGACCTTAACGAAATACTTATACCAGACAATTACACAACCTGGCATGAATTGATTAACTCATTTAATTCAACAGTGGAAAAGAAAGTACCTGCATACTATAGTTTAAGGGCCGCATATTTTTTCACATACTCATTGTTTAATCAAGTATTTGCTGAAATACCCCATTTTATGTATATGCTTCAGCACGTTCGCAGATACTACAGCGCATTACTGTCAGGCGTAGACGTAAAACTTATTCATAATACAGACTTTGTGATATCACTAGAAAAAACTGACGTAGTATTGTGTTTTAGGAATCCGTGCGAAGCTATTTCTTTTAAAGATAAAGCAGTTCTGCATAAATACGATTCTAAAGATGATGGATTTGTAACGCAACACCAAACTATTATTGATAAGAGGTTGTGGAAATATAAAGATATGTTACTTCATAAAGTAAAAAATGTTGTAACAGAACTAAAACTATCAGAATAAATTTTTAAAAGCTATTCCTTTCTATACCCTCTATTTTTGCTTAAACTTTTAAGCGATCTACGGAAATAACTAAAAAATTACATCATAAATATTACCAACAATAAACCTAATTAATTAGAATTAGCCATTTTACATTAACACAATTTGAGACAATTAAATACAAAAATATCTGGTGTGGAACAACAAACGCCCTTCCAACCTACAATGTGGAAATTAAGAGAAATGAAATAATTTTAATAACAATTATAGGAAATTCACTACATACTTTAATACGTTCTAAGAAAAAGAAACAATAATTGATATGCACAAACTGATACGAAAGTAATGCCTACATGTTACTATTTTTATATCTGAAATATACAGCTGTTCAGAACATAATAAAACCAAAACTGCCCTAATAATCCCTCAACTGCTGAAGCCTCACAAAACTAATCAACTTCAGAAATGAATACCTTAAATGAAATTTGAGTACGCATGTATTGTCGTTCCAATTAAGATCTCGCATCTACACCACGCCGAACACACACACAATTACCACTACCATAGTACTGTCACATGCAGCAACACGCACATAAACGTATCTCCGCGACTCTTACATTGCAATACATACAACATATACATCACTCATCTACTATGTACCTTCGTCACTTGACTCAACTCACTTTGTTCTTCTACTTCAACGCTTCTACTCAAATACACTACTCTTATCATCACCACATTTTAATCATCACTCTTAAGTTATTATCATCTAGACTACATACTTTTACATCACTCATTTATCATTTACGTTCCAACGTCTTTGGATGAAATTTACTTATGTCTACACTCAGCTATGCTATACACAAATTACTAAATAAACAATTGAATTTAAAAGAAATTATTACAATCAGCTCACACTGATCACTCAAATACGAGACTTTTAATCTTCACACTATCATCTCTATTTACTATTGTTTACATAACACATCTATGACAAATAATCTACACAATCCGCGACCTGCCTACAACATAGGCATAACACAATAATTTCTAACTCAACATTATAGTAAAATCACAATACACAATACAACATCACGACTAAAAAACGGAAACATCACAATCACACAAACCTACCAATAAACACTTTACACACACTCATACACCTTACACTTTACCTACATTAACTACACAATACTACACACACACACACATCACATCACACTACAACTCATTTACACTCACTGCTCACCTCACACTTCACACTCACGCACTCGCACACGCACACGCACAGGAACACGCACACGCACACGCACACGCACACGCACACGCACACACCATTATTCAGATATTTAAAAAAATGAGCTAACAATTAAATTCTACCTTAGGAATTTTGAAATCTGATTGGTACGAAGCCTGTATAACGTTTTTGTCGTGTACCTTAGTTTGGTGGTGCATGTCCGCAATACAGATTCGCGCATTATAGTATCTCGGCTTTTTCTACACCAAACGTCCAATCAACAGCTCATAATTTACTCCTACTCATTAGTACCTTGTCATGATGCGTCAAACATAACTCTTGTTTGTGTCTATCTTCAGGGACGACTTCTTGATGCAAAATGAAACACTTTTATAATACATTTATAATATTCCTCTTTAAGTTTTGGATTCTAGTAGCTTTTAACGTACCTATATATTGAAACATCACACGTCAATTTATTCATTTACGTTCCAAGTTTTGGATTTGAAATTGTAAGCTTATGTTTACAGTCATTGCAGTTTAACACAAATTTTATAAATAAACTAATGAATTAAAAAGAAAACATGTTACATATGTAATGGAGGTCTAGAAGTGAACGATGATGCTGTGTTGAATTTAAGCTATCTTTGATAGTTTACGTTGGTCGTTTTCATAAACAGGTCGTATGGATCGAAATGTAGATTTGACCATATCAATGTCCGGCTAGGAGCACACTGAGCACTAGAAAGAGTTAGTGGTGATTAACAACAGAATTAAATTTCTAAATAAAAAATTGAGGTTATGTTTTAGGTTAAAATGCAAGAATAGTTAAGAAATATACAAAAAATCATGGATTATAAAAATATAGGAAATAGTATGGACAAGAATTAGCACGTAAGAATACTTCAGATTGAAAATTGTTATTTAAACACACAAATACATCATACATCCTTAAATTTTGTCCTAGAAGTTGGTTTGAAGCTTGTAACAAAGTTAACTTTAAGTTAAATATGAATCTAAAATCTGTAACTTAAAATAGTGTAGAAATCTTGTTCTCTTTGTACCTCTTTTAGTTCAATACGAAATATAGGACAAATAATTATAATGTAGAAGGAAGGCTTCATTTCTGATAAAATGTACTCAGTTCATCAGATGAGTAATAAGTGTAATAAATGCCAAGAAAATTCGGCCATTGTTAACATATTATATACATATTAAGTTTCTACCGAGTGGAATTCATAACCTGTGTAGCTTAGTTGGTAGGGCATTCGTCTAGTGAACGAGAGGTCATGGGTTCGAATTTCATTCCGGGGAATCTTTTTATGTATATAAAATTTTTCGATTCTATATTTTATAAAAAAAAAATCACGAATGGTTATTCAATAAATTGACCAAGGATTACTATTTAAAATTTGCTCACAGCAATTATTATTAAAACAATCAGTTACGTACTTGTCGTGTGTGCATCCTTAGCGACATGCGGGCCACATGATAATAGTATGCATAGTAACTGTTACCATGTAAGTTAACACAATATCCTGTTGTTAACAAATTCTATACATATTAAGTTTCTATCGAATGGAATATTCATAATCCCTGTAGCTCAGTAGGTAGAACACTCGTCTAGTCAACGAGAGGATACGGGTTCGAATCCCATTCGGGAGAACCTGTTTAAGTATATAAAATCTTTCAATTGTACATTTCATAAAAAAATCACTAATGTTTATTCAATAAAATACCCAAGGAGTATTTATATATATATATATATATATATATATATATATATATATATATATATATATATTGCACTGATATTCCCCCCCTCTACTTAACACTAATATGTGATTGAAATTGGTGATACTGTACTTATATAAATTGAAATATTTTAATTAATTATATTTAAGATTTAATATTATTAAATTATTATTATAGTTAAAAAAAAACTTAAATATAACCCGGTAGAACAATGAGACTCATCTAACAGGGGATAGGGATCAAAATTTAGAAGGAACTCTACTTTTAATATTGTACAATAAATGATGAATTTGATTTATATTATTTGATTGAATATAATAATCATAGTAAATATGATTAAAATTACATTGAGTTAATGTCCTATTTATTTTTATAACATCTGAATTGATTAAATAAATTGAATTATAATTTTTAATTCGCATAAATATCTGCGTTATACCCTGTACATAACAAAATTCGTTTAAAATATACGTGAGCATGCGCTGTGAATCCGCAACCATATGCTTTGACCATAAAGTAAAGTGAACTTCGACATACAAGCAAGTATAACGACGTTTGAATAATAAAAAAAAAACACAATTAATATAAACCATTTAAATTATTAGAACAAATAACATTCCCTTTGGACATGTACCTATACCTGTTGTTGCACATATGGTTATTACAAAGTATAGAAAATATAAACATACCAATAAAGTATCAATGTCAACAAAGACTCACATAAAATGTCCTCCCTTCGTGGGTTACTGCTGCTGAAGATGATTGAAGACACCAGCTCCTGCGAACTGCAATTCTGATTCTCGAACATCCAGAGTTTTCTTTTAAATACCCAGCTTAATCACTTAGGTAGGTTTCACTAATAATATTACATATTCACGAATCTTTATTTTAGGCTCATCACTTCTTTATTAATTAAATTCAAAATAAATTTTGAAAGGCATGGATCGTTGATGGTTGTTGTAAATTAAACACACTTTTGATACACAAGGTGTATAATGATAATAAAACTTGAAGACAACACAATTAAATATGCACATCAACATAAACAATATAAATTTAATATGAACAAAGTCGAACTGCGGAAATAATTTTATAACGTAACGAAAACTTCCGATTTGTGGTTGGAAAAGGTAAACTAACCTTAATTTAAATTATTTCACGAACAAAAACTATCACTTGTTTCGTGACCACTTCCGATACTGAATCGCACTTTGTTATTTACCCGAAGTGACGTTAATTTGTTTTTAAAGATTATTTTCAAAAAAATTTCACAACAGCTTACTCTGGCAAGTTGTTGCAAAAGATGAAAATCAAGAGCGTTTGTGAAGCTAAACCACTTGTATTTATATGATTCTACATGACAACCAAATCTTCGAATGTTTTCACTAGTTACGACAAATACTTGCTGAATTCTTATTGGCTAAAATAATTCTTAAATTACGATAATTCTTTAAAGCCCTATAACTTTCGCCCCGTTCAACATTTCTCAAATTTAAAAACATTTCCATAATCTCCATAATTTTATCTTTAATTTGAAACTAAACATGATGTAAATCTTACACTTAACAACTATGTTAATTTTTACCCTTATTTATCGACTTTACACTAATTCTAGGAATTTTACAGGCCTGGAAATTACCTCTACATGAATAGGGGATGCTACTACACCCAAATATACATCTTAAACATGCCTACGGCCAATTTGAAAGGAAAATTACTTAAATTCTACCAAAACTCTTACAAACTAAAATTAACAAAAATGGACATAAATACAAAGAATTATAACATGAAATTGAGGCTACCTTACTATTTTTACCTCTACTAATTTATTTTCTATAAATTGTCTCAGTTTAAAATACCTTTTACAAAAATTTATGTGCGAGGGTATAACATAACCTCATTTTGTCTTTATAATTTTAATGTTAAATTTCACACTTTTAAACACAATAATTGTTAATGTAAGTGTTTAAATTTAATGTTCAAGTCACAAATTAATTTATGTGATCACTTTCGTAGGTAAATAAGTTCTCCTACGACTAGTGTTGGAATGTTGTCACACACTAGTTTAAGGTCATAAACTGTTGATTAAACACAATAATCCCAGAACTGCTGCATGATTCATGTTTTATAGTCACTCACTAATGTGCTTGTTCTGTTTTTTCATAAGATTTGCACTAATATGTGATTAACGCACAAATACGAATGTTTTCACAAATCTTGGCTGCGTATAAGTGAATTGCGACATTGATACCAGCCTAAATCTAGTTTTAACATTATTTTTGTCAACTACAACCTGTATTACATGTCGTTAGGGAATATTGTTTAATATAAACTTACAAAACTAACTGAAAACTTGAATTAACTCATAAACGATAACAATCCCCTATACTTCTATGTTCTGTGTTGTCGATTACTTAAACTAACATTATTAAAATTATATTAAGAAATATTGAAATTTTACAAACTCCTCAATGTTTATTAATCATTTTATTCTAGAATTATTAACTGAAATGTACCATTTTGTACAAACTAAAGTAAAACTTCACTATGCAAATTTCATAGCTACTTGCACGTAATTAGATTCATCTCAATAAATATATATATATATATATATATATATATATATATATATATATATATATATATATATATATATATATATATATATATTTAGGTTAAAAATTTTAACCTCCATCAGAAAAACGTCTACAAATGGAATTAAAAACATATTGGTAGAACTAATTATGAAACATATGTGAACTTACAATTAAATGGAAAATTACTGGTGAACAAATTAATTGATTGGCGTGAGTGACATATTGTGAATGGGATGATAAGGTGATCTATTAAAATTATTCTTAACCATATACCATTGAAGAAAACCATAGTATAAAGTGTACGATATAAAAGAACTCCAATAACATGATAACAAAGTAAACGTAAAAATTAACTAACAAAGTTGTCGACCTACAAAATGTGTTTTAACTTTTACATAGTGGAACATTGAAATAAAAATATATTAGAGCTTCAAAACGACTAATTTATAAGAAATTGAATAAAACTTTACTAAATACTTACTTTTTTCTTTCTTTTGGTGAAAGGCTGTTTTAACAAATATGTGTAAATAGAACTTAGTCCATTAGTATCAGTTTTGTGATTGACACAAATTTCTATGTTGTTATTAATGAGACACATTTCTAAAAATTTTCTTTTTTGGTTATCACTTTCGGTGTCTAGAATGGAAATATCACTAAAATTAAACTTATGTCCCGTACTGTGGGAATGTATGCTAAGTGCAGTTGAATTAGGTTTTCTTTTATGGAGAGGTAAACGTTTGGAAATCTTTTGTGAAGTTTGCCCTATGTAGCATCTATTACAGTTGTTGCAGGATATTGAGTGACTTCTGATTATTGCGTTAGAGGGGTTTTGTCTTTAAGTTTAGTGTAAAAAGACGATACCGTACGAATTGCTGAATTGGCAACTTTTGTATTATGAGATATAAACAGTTTGGAAATTGAAGGTATTAAGTGAGGTACGTAGGGCAATTTTTTATAAATGGTTTGACTTGTTAATTCATAGTTACACGTATTGTCAAAACTGTGTTTGTGGTTATTATAAGAACTGTTATTAAAAATTATGTTTTTGAATAAACTAGCCGGGTATCCATGTTCCAAAAGGATGTTGTATAGTATCTTGTAATTCTTTTATGGCAATTATACCACTCCGGTTAATACACTTGAAGAACTTCACACTCGCATCAGAGATGCTTGCAATGAAATAAGGGTGCATCATTTAATTAACTTAAGACGTTCTATTGTACGTCGCTGTGAAATGTGTATTGAAAAGAACGGTTTACATTTTGAAAAAAGTGTCTAATTTTATTATACTAGTGTTATTGTTATTTATTTATAAATCGTTATTGCTAAGAATTCTTATTAATTTCACAATTATTAATTAAGTATTGTTACAATAATAAATAAGGATTGTTAAAATTAGTGTACTAAACAGATTTCAATTTACAAAAGTCTTGTATTTGAGTATGGCTTGATACAGTGGCGGCTCTTTAATGAGAGCAAGTGAGCAGCGGTCTATAACTTATTAGAATCTCACTTAAAAACTACATACATGTTTATGGCGAAATTGATACATACATAATTATACAGAAAGTATTGACCGCATAACAATAATAATTATGCATTTCTTTTTATACGAGGATAATAACAATGGATACTAAAAAAAACCGATAACCTACCTATTTGTAAATGAAAATGTATTTGAAATTTTAAAGAAACGATCGTTAGGTACTAAAATGGCTTTAAATGTTTTATTATATCTTTTTTATTAAAAACTTTATATTCAATTATTTACATAAAGCACATTACTTAACTCATCAAAGACTAAAAATCAAAATAACTCGAAAGCGCACAGGAATTTTGAAACAGAAGAAGGTACATTATTTTTGTTAAACTGTATGTAGATAATGAAAATAACAGTTTTTTTAAAAAATAGTCATTGGCGTAGAAGTTCTATTTATGAAAGTGGTTGAGCACCCCCTCCACTCCGCCACTGTGCAAGTTTGTGAGCATTCTTATCGCTTGTTTTATGCCCCTTAATTAATAGACATTATCTCCCCAGCATGAAAAAAATCTAAGCATTCGTTTATGAGTTATAATAAAAATTTGAGAAAAAAAGAATATATTCAACACCCTGTATCTCGGAAACGAAGCCTTCTACGACATATGTTTATAGAAACTTTTCTTTTTAGAAACATGTGTTCTATCTCCTGTTAAAGTTTGTCTACAAAAAACTGACTCACCCTGTATATATATATATATATATATATATATATATATATATATATATATATATATATATATATATATAGAACTATATCTCGAAAACCGTTGATTTTTGGATATAGGCAATATGGTTCGATCGATTACAAATGAGTCATTCTAATACCACTTAATTTGAAAAAATCAAGTTACCATTGATTGAAATTTTCTACATTGGCAAAGTAATTTCTCTAAACACAAGAAGAATTCAAATTTGATGATTCGGTTTACGCTAGTACATTTTATGTCTAGTAACATTGTAGAATCATGGTCTTCTGGGTTTTGTGATCACAGCAATATTTAGTTTTTCTTTCAGACATCTACTTTTTGTAAAACAGACGAATTGCGGCTAAACGATTCGTTTTAGGTACTATGTGCGATACATAAAGTCGCACTAGAATTGACCAAAGAGTCTAAATATGCAATAATATACAGGGGGTTCTATTTAAAAAATGCAACTTTATTGTAAATCGCCCTGTATAACCTTTGCGATTCAAGTGAAGATAGTTTGGGTTTGTAGCGTTAAGGATACCCTCCACATCCTATCAACAAACCTTAGAAATATGCCTTAATAAACTCACAATCGAAATATTCCTTAATAAACCCACAATTTTCCACCTACGCACTATTGGTCCACCGTGTATATATAATTAGGAATTATTTCTTGTCGATACAATTACATTACTTCTTAAATAATTAATTTCAGTTTTATACGTAAAGGATTTCAATTCCTTATTTACGATTATTTACTATTAAATGTTTGGCATAATTTGTTTTGTATGTGTTTTTATATTTAATATCTATTGTGTTCTTTGCATCTAATTTATGTACGCGCAAGTACGTGCAGATTGCTTCATTTATGTAAAGTTATAACTTACACCTATGACTTATTTAGTGCAATAATAGTACGGAATGCTACTTTATTTTATGATTAACAGTGAAAGATTGCTATCCTACATGATTTCGTCTTAGTAATCCTACCCAGAAACCACCTTTAGCGGTTAACTGAAACTGACCTTTGTCAATTTCAATTGGTATTTTGGTTTTCTCTGTCACAGTAATGTAAAATTTGCTTAGTATGTAAAGAAACAGTAGTTTTATTTCCATAAGCGCAAATCTATTACCAATACACGCTCTTGGTCCTACGCCAAATGGTAAAAATTGGTAAGCTGATATTTTTAGTTTATTCTCTTCATTAAACCGTTCGGGATCAAATCGGCCAGGATCAGGATATATATTTGGATCTCGATGAATTCCAAACATTGGTATCCAGAGTACTTGTCCTGGCTGTAGAGTAACAGAGACTTCTCCTTTCTTAATCGGATTTATTGTGTATGTTTTTGTTTTGTGACAATTGTAGATGGCCATTTACGCATAGCCTCTATACGAACAAAGCTTTACTCTTGATACAATGTAGCATTGTGACTTACCTGCAGTTACTATGTCCATATACCTCATTTTTGAAAGAACGTCGTAACTTATTTCTCCATTGCACTCATCAAGAGTCTTGTCAATTTCAAGTTGTAGACGTTCTTGAACTTCCACGTTAACAGCTAACTCATACGCTATAAAACACATTGTACTAGCAACAGCCTCAAAACCAGCAAAAAAGAAAATTAGTGCTTGAGCAGTAATGTCAACGTCAGTTAATTGTTCCAGATTACGTTTTTTTCGTTTTTATCTAAAGTTCTTTCAATAACAGTAAAATCTGTTTCCAAAGTGTTATCAGATGTTTTATTAATATTATCTCTCCCTTTTCGTGCCTCCATAAGCAAATGAATCATATCGGGACGGATAATGCCATTTTTTTCTCGAGTCTCTATATTTTGTTTAATAAGTGTTGTAAAAAAATCATATGTACTTTTAGAGAACAATCGTATTCCTAATTTCTAAAATGCTTGTCAGCAAAGAAATAAAAGTTAACGTGTTATCACCTTTGAAATTCTTGGGAACAAAAACGACAACAATAATTTTAAATTTTTCCAAATTCCTTGAAGATTAGTTATGTCTTTTCCCATTAAGTAAAATTTATTTGTTGGATCCCTTAATGAATCGCAGTTATATCCAAATGCTGATGTTGCGATTATGTCATTAGCATATCTTGTAAAA
>JARFJB010002041.1:1545000-1557500 GCA_036346205.1 Vesta saturnalis
AGGTTTTTGGTTTTTATCATATATTTCTAAAACTGCTGCGCATTTCAAAGACGTAGAAATATATAGATATAAAGCTTAAACGCATCGATTAATTGTCATTTTTTTGAAACGGCGCGTAATTTAGCAGCAAGAAAATTCCTAATGTAGGATTTAAGTATAAAAATCATTCTTAATTTTAGTAAATTCATAAATAAAAAGTTTAATTCAAGTGGAACCTACATACACTTTGCTAGAGTACTCTAGCAAAGTACATGTCGTAGGTTCATGTTCTACTCGAGGTAAACTTTCCATTTATGTATTTAATAAAATTAATAATAATTTTTAATTACATATTTACTTTTGAACATATTTGTTCATAAATAAACTTATAATAATAGAATTTAAGTGTTAGTTAAATGTTTTTGAATATCTGAGTAACGATTAGTTTTATAAGATAAAGTGTACATATTTTTAATGAAAATTTAATTTTGCAGAACTTTTCTTTCTCAAGTTTCTTATTATAACGTAAGGTAAGTCTAAAAATTAATTAAATAATATTGAAAATGTTTAACTGTATTATCGATATTTTTGCACAAGCGAGTGCCTTTTAAATATTTTTCAAGTTAACATGTACTTATTAATCTCTATCTGACATGAAGTTTTAAATGTCATTCTGACATAGATTATTGTTTTTGTTTTTACAACGTTGCCTGTTTTCGTTATGAACGTACACAAAAGAGGTTGCATAGTTATACTAAAAAATATAATTAAAATTATTTCATTTCTTATAATTTTTTGAGTTAGCGTCTGGATGTCTATTAACCTCTGTCTGTGATGAAGTTTTAAACGTTTGTTTGACATAGGTTATTGTTTTTGTTTTTACAATGTTGCCTAGTTTCGTAATTAACATTTTTATAAAAGATGTTGCATAATTATCATTTAAAAAATAGTGTATTACTTAACACGTAGGATTTACTCTGCCGAGCATTATTTGAATCCCGAGAGTACGCAAGTGATATAACAATGCGAGGTAGAGTAAATCCTTACTTACTGATTAAAGTACATTATTTCTTTCATTATTAACACGTTATGTTGTCTCTTAACAACTATTTTGTGACTTTATTACAAAAGTTCATTAGGGGAATCGCATGTCATTGTACGAAAATTAAGTAGTGGTCTTTGCATTGGCACTATAGTAACCGTTTATCATTTGATAAAAAACATACAATGTTTGACTTAAATAACATGTCCAATAATGTGCAAATCTCTGAAGATATTGCTGCTAATAGTTTAAAAAATTGTACAGATTGTACGTTTACAATTCATATAGGGAAATAATATTATATCCCTGCTGTCCTGCTAACCTGATATTTAATCGATATCTTTAAGATCTGTATCTAGGTAATTTAATATCTTTGAAACATGAAGCTGTTTCAGAAATATTTGATAAAAACCAAAAACTGCCACTAATAAACCCCTCCTCTCCGTCGCTTCAGGAGAAATGAAAAGAAGAATACTAACGTACACACACACGTACGCACGCACGCACGCACGCACGCACGTACGCACGAAAGCACGCACGCTCGCACGCAAGCACGTACACACGTAAGCAAGCACGACATGGAAAAAGTATAATTATATTGTATTGATGGACAAATACAAAACTTGTTTATTTTGTTATTAGACACCTTCTTGCGACGCCATATTAAAAATTTTTATTCCTGTTGCGACTTCATCGGGGAAAAGTATCATTATACAGTTTTGATGGACAAACATTGAATTTATTGTTTTTGTATGATTAAACGCCATTTGATACGCCATATTGAAAATTTTTATTCATCATGAAAAAATATCATTTTATTGTTCTGAATTTGTTGATTTTGTGTTATTAGACGACATTTTGCGACGTCACAGTAAACATTTTTGTTTAGCGCGAAGTTTCATCGGGAAAAAGTATGATTTTATTGTTTTGGTGGACAAACACCGAATTTGTTGATTCTGTTTTATTAAACTCCATGTTGCGACGCCATGTTGTAAATTTTTGTTTATGGTACGATTTCATCGGGCAAAAGGGTCAAATATTGTTTTGATCTACAAACACCTCATATTATTATTAATTTTTAATTATATATTTCCTTTTAAACTTATTCGTTCATAACAAAACTCATAATAAACACCGAATATGTATATTTTATGGCGCCATATTGAAAATTGTTATTTATGGTGCGATTTCGTCAGGGAAAGTACCATTTTATTATTTTGACGAACAAACACTGAATTTATCCAATCGTTCTACCACACTCACTTTTCTTTTTCCGTAAAATAAAAATAAACAATGAATCAAAACTTTACAGTACTAGGAACAAAAATGTTATCCACTGTTCGACATCCAACGTTGACCCTAGAAATTAAAGACAACATATAATCAAAAGCAAGTAAACAATAAAGCCGTGGTTTTAAGAAGAGCTCTCCTTAAAACTGACGTGTCAGTTTGAATTCAACGAAATAGTAACCTAAACCCGATACAAATAGCCAAAATGTTTCAGCCAAATGTCTATCGTTGCGGTTTTCTTAGTACAACAAAATTAAATTTGAATAACAGTAAGGACAAAAAGTGAAGCATACATTTTCCAAACAGTAACCAAAAATTGATAGCCTGCTACTACTACAAGCAAACGTTAGAAGCATAAACTGGCACCTGCTTACTTTTAGTGAGAGAACGAGCCGATGTGGAGTAACTGCCGTAGTTATTTTCGAGCTGGCTGTCGGAGACCATTTCTTAAATATTCCATAATTAGGAGAAGCGCTAACAAGGTATAGTTGAAGGATCCGTGACAGCAGTATCCCGAACAAAACGAAGGACGACACAAAACGCCAAAAGAAAAACCTAATGAAATAAATGTTTCAGATACGACCTGAATGGTAAATTGTAGAAAGTGTATTTAATTGACTAATCATTAAAAACAGGTGAATGGCCGTTAAAATAAAATGATTTACTCACCTCCTGTCAAGACGAGAACATGTGTAGCTATTAAGAAACCTTTTAAATCCGCAATAAAATGAAACTAAAGAATTTAGTCAGTAGAAACTTTGAAGCATAAATTTTGAGAAGTAACAAAACCAGGGCACCGCTGTAATGTAATTTCACACTTGTAGAAAATTTCTCAAAAGGTCTGATTTTTTAAAAATGCCTGTTCATAGAAAATGGCGTTCTACAAAACGAACTCATGAACGTCACCTGGTCCCTTTCGCCAATAAAAATTTTCCTTATTTATCTCAACTTTGGATTATTGTCTAACCTGGAATATTACGCGCATTGTTGACAGAACACTTTTCCTAACATAAAGTATGTTGCCCATCAACAGGAATAAGAAATTCTCAAATTCGAAAGAAAATACTCTCAAACTCAAAGTTACCTGCTTAAAAATAAAAAATAATACCACTCTTGATTCCAAACACACGAGCAATAGAGCCAAACCTCTAATCAAATGCAAGCGCACTAAAAACATTTGTTTCGTATGTTGTTTGCATGCTGTCCGAAGTGTACTCCAAAAAAAAAAAAAACTTAATGAAAGAGGTTACCCAGTCTTTCCGGAAAGCGTAACAGGAACATTGAAAACTTTACGGACCTAACAAAATTGTGACTAATATAAACTTTATACCTCTTCACAATCAACTCTACGGTATAGTCTTTATCAAAAGGAAGCCTTTCAATACACTTCATTGTCTACCCGTTACGTATAACTAGTTTGCGTTGCTCATGGAAATTGATGATTCAGTACATATTACCTCTAAAGTAACTCACTGTTTAACTTTGGGCATAGATGCATATCGGACTTTGAACCTATGGTAAATTAAATACACCACCTTTTCCGTTCAAGAAGTATTTTCTCTGTCCAAACTTCGTAGGTTCCATGATTCAGGCGGTCAACCGCGATTGATATTGTCCCCACCTTCGAGTTTTCTTCAGCTATATTATCGGCGAAACAGAATGATTTGCTTGACTGTCATCATTATCTTGATAAAACAAAGTTAAACAATGTCACCAAAAAGAATGCTTGTAACATTCCTACGATTCGAACCGAAATACTTTTGCTAGTTAGGTTTTCTGAAAAACAGTTTTTATTATTTCTTGCAGACTTATTCGAATATACCACCTTGCAATTGACATGATATGTAGTAACAGATTATGGACTAATAAAGAATATTTAGAAACGGGCTTCATGTGAATTGCAATAAACTGACAGCTAGTCGCATCTTTCCCTACTACTACCACTGAAATTAAAATATATCTTGGATAAGCTTCATAGTTTCGTCGCTCGACGTTCTATTCTATATCTGCTCTCATAACTAAACCACATAACGGTCGTACTGGTAGTCAACCTGTTTCTTGATACACTGAGGCTAAAAAGTTATTTATTTTACTAAAAATGATTACTCCGGAAACGGTGGTTGCCAGTCCAGAATATTCCTTAGCATTTAACGCCCAAAGCACTTCATCTGAGTTTGGTGTAAATTGTATCTTAGTGCAGAGTGTGGCAAGAGTAAGGCAGTTTTTTATTATCTCAACAAAGTTGAGCGTAATTACAGTTAGTAAGTAATATTGGGAAGGGTTCTGAAACCCCACATTACCAAGGTTCCCTCATTTCCTACGTCCTTCATTTGCAAGGTCCTACATACTAAAGATTGTTACATAAGTTTAGCTACTGTAAGGTTACTATACTCGCAAAATTCTATATATGTAAGGTCGACTTCTGCCATACCCAAATTTTAACTGAGGCTATACGTCTCGCACTAAACCACTTCACATGAAAACGAAAAAAAAAAGATATGTAAACGTATTTATCTATACAGTTATGCTATAGAGACAAAACATTTTAATTTACTACAAGTGGGTAACGACTAGTAATAACATCTAGTACAGGGTAATCCATGTTACACTTTAATACTTGCTTAATTATTTAAATGTTTGGTTTGTGCTTTGTGTTTGTTACTTTATATCTACAAACGTAGGCTTGAACGTGCTTTATAACAAACGTTACCATAATAAGGAAGCTATTAGCTATTAATGAGAGTGAGTAATAAGTTCTTTTCAATTTTAGGGGTAGCACTGAAAGGGAAGGTAAGCGTGGTATTTTAGTGACGATTTGTCAAATCATTGTGTTGAGGTAACAGTTTTTATTTTTTTGTTTGGGTTGTTTGCTAGAAATTAGTTATCCTGTTTAGTATTACCACCTAATTTAGCTTAAAACAAATACATACTAGGTTGAGTTCACTACGGTTTAGGATTTGATTCCTAATCGGACTTGTCCTCTTCCTGGACTGCGTTCACCATATTTATTTTAATCGTACCGTACCTTACTGTATCTTGCTCTGGAGGCGATACAAATATAAACCAAGTGGTTCCCTTGTATAATTTTATGTGTTTCTACGCCAGCCACACTCCCACACATCCAAATGCTTCGACGACAGACTGAGTTTCCTGCTATCTTATTAGTTGTTACGGCACAACCATTATTTTTTGTTTGGGGCATCAGTACCTTTGTGCACGTAATAAATGATTAGAGAGCTACCAGTTAATGATAATCAACGGCTACTTTGACAGCGAAAAAACTAATTATGGTGTAAAATAGTGAGAAATTTTAAGTTTTTGCATTTTTTTTAAAGTGATTGTCACTGCTTTTAGTATTTTTAAACAAAATGTCTTCATTTTATAACAATTTATTGTTTAGGTACTTAACAAAACTGTAAACATATTACAAGTTATTTCGTAGTTTTAAACCTAACCAAAAACCATCTTTAGCAGTTAACTGAAACTGACTTTTTGCAACTTCAAACGGTACAGCTGTTTTTTCCGTTACAGTAAAACTAAATTTACTTAAAATATAAAAAAATACCAACTTAGTTTCCATAAGCGCAAACCTATTTCCAATGCACGATCTTGGACCGACTCCAAACGGTACATATTGATAAGCCGATAATTTTGACTTATTTTCATCACTAAATCGTTCCGGATCAAAACGATCTGGATCGGGATATATAATTGGATCTCGATGGATGCCAAAAACTGGAATCCAAACTATATCGTCGGGATTTACTGTAACAGGAATTTCTCCATCCTTAACTGGGTCTATTGTAAATGATTTTGTGCAACAACGATCAGTAACGATTCCAGCTGGCCATTTTCTCATAGTTTCTATCAAAAAAAAATATGTTATTGTTTAGTGAAAATTAAAAAAAATTACCTGCAACTACCATATCCATGTATTTCATTCTTAGTATAATGTCATAGGTTACGTTTCCGTTGCATTGATGTAGAGAACTGTCAATTTCAGCTTGTAAACGTTCTTGGACGCCTACATTAACAGCTAACTCATGTGCTATAAAGCACATTAAAGTTGAAACACTATCAAAACCAGCAAAGAAAAAAATAAGAGCTTGAGCAGTAATATCAATATCAGTTAACTGGTCCATCCTTCTTTTCTCTTCTTTTTTATCAAAAGTACCTTCAATAACAGTAAAATCCGTTTCTAAACCATTGTTAGTAGATTTATCAACATTTGTTTTTCCTTTTCTTGCCTCCATCAATAAATAAATCATATCAGGGCGTATAATTCTATTTCTTTCACGAGTTTCTATATTTTGTTTAACAAGTGCTGTAAAAAAATCAGCAGACATTTTAGAAAACATTCTTAGACCAAGTTTCTACAATTCAAACTATAAAAAAGTATGAACAACCGAATTTAACTTACTACCTTTGAAACGTTTGGGAAAAGGAAGGTTATCATGAATTTTATATTTGTCCAAAATCCTTTAAACGTAGTTATGTCTTTTCCCATTAAGTAAAATGTATTTTTGGGATCTCTCATTGAATCACAATTATATCCAAATGCTGTAGTGGCAATAATATCGTTTGCAAATCTTGTGAACGTATCTTTCATTTCTATTGATTTCACTTCTGTTGAATGTTCTTCCAAATATTTGAGAAACTCTTTTGCGTACTCGTTAATTAATGTAAACATGATTTTCATTTTACTGCTTGTAAACGAGGGACTTAACGTAGCACGCATTTCTTTCCATTTGTCACCTAGAAAAAACAATTGTTTTAAACTGTGCATAAAGTATGTTCTTTTGCGCAAAACACCATAAGAAAGGCATTGTTTTCGATAAAAAAAAACCATCTTAAATTTTCAACGGATAAACATGTTGCATATTTTAAAAACATCTAACCATGCGCGCGCGTGTGTGTGTGGGTGGGTGAGGGCGTGCATGTGCGTGTGTGTGGATGTATGTTAGTATCCACCATAACTCCAGAACGAATGTGCTTAAAAGTTTGTATTTAAGCTTGTTTTCATTTGGCTTGGAGCTGATTAGAATTTGGGTAAAATCGAGCGGGGGGTTTACTAGGGTCAGCTTTGGTTATTATTAAATATTTTTTAAACAGCTCCATATTTCAAAGATATAAAGATAACTAAATATAGACCTTAAACATATCGATTAATTATGTTCTATCCAATTTTTTGATACGACGCGGCAAAAAAATTCCTTGGGTAGAATTTAATTGTTAGCGGAATTTTTTCAATATCTGTACTATTGATATCTCAAAGAATCGGGTGGCTTTGGAATTTTTTTTAGTTAACATGTATATACTAATCTCTATCTGACATGAAGTTTTAAACGTCATTCTAACAAAGATTATTTTTCTATTTTCCAATGAGGTTTCCAGAGGTTGCATAGTTACCCTAAAAAATTCAACACAAAATTATTTGATTTCTTTTAATTTTTTGAGTTAGCACCTAGATGTCTATTAACCTCTGCCAGACATCAAGTTTTAAACGTCTATTTGACGTAGATTTTTGATTTTGTTTTTACAATGTAGCATATTTTCGTAATTAACTTATTATAAAAAAGGTTGCGTAATTATTCTTAAAAATGTTATTAAACTTATTTCATTTCTTTCAATTTCCATTTTGTAGGTTGGAAAGTCGTATGGTGTTCAATACCAGATATTTTTAGGATAACTATGTAACCTCTTTTTTATACATTCATAACGAAAACAGGCAACACACACGCGCACGCGTACGCATACGCGCCCTTGCCCACGCACACGCACACACACAAGCACACGCACACGCACACGTACACGTACACGCACACGCACACGCACACTCGGACGCACACTCACACTATCACGCAAACGCACATGCACACGCACGCACACGCACACGCACACGCACACGCACACGCACACGCACACGCACACGCACACCACACGCACACGCATACGTACACACCACACGCACACGCACACGCACACTCGGACGCACACTCGGACGCACACTCACACTATCACGCAAACGCACACGCACACACGCACACGCACACGCACACCACACGCACACGCATACGTACACGCACATCACACGCACACGCACACGCACGCGCACACGCGTGTTGGCGTGCAGTAAGGAATATGTATGCATATTTTTGTTTGTAGAAACTTTTGTAACATTGTGCAATAATGGTAAATAATTGCATGTTTACGAATGAAGGTGAATGTGAGCGAGTCCGTTCGATTTTGGGGAAATAAAATTCGTGCACATGTAAGATATGTATGGAATGATCAGTTGTGATAGGTGAATTTTAAGTTTAGCGCAAATTTATTGTGACGTGTTGACAATATGGTGAGCAGAAGGAAGCGAGTGCCCAAATTAGAAAGAGGGGCGGTTGTAAGTTAGCTAGGTGGTCGGAGGTTTTTGAGTACGGGTTGCGCGCGTGATGACCATCAGAATGGTTAGTTGTTGGAGTTTCTTTCTGAAAATTATAGTTTAGCAGGGCCTGTTTAGCCACTGCATTTATAAAGAGACCTGGATATAACCATTTATGTTAACGAAATAACAGTTTGTGAAATTTATTTTAAATACAAGTGATCATCATCAATATTGAATGTATACAATCAGTAGCAATACCACAGTGATTGTATGAACGCAGATAAGAATATTAATGTGTATATATGGAAATAACCATTACTTTATTGTGGTAAACGTTTTGAAGGGCAAACATCACAGTATAGGACGATGTGTTGTTAGGCTGAAGAGCCGCCATACCCGGACGCGTGTGGACTATAGCCGAGTGCGTGGCCGGATACGGCTAAATCTCGCGTTTGTGCTTAGTGCATCTAAGAATTGTTAAAAGAATTACCTGAGGCAGACCATATGGACTACATTTACAGCACCGGAAAAGGATTAATGAATGTGATAAGTAAGGATTAGGTTTAAGAATCTTATTGAACCAAAGCAAGTACGATTATCTTTTAAGTATACATTTTTTTTCTCTTTATTGTTATTGTTGCATTAAGTACGACTCATTTATTAAAAGAGCAATCGAACAACCACTGTCTATTTTACTTTGTCGTTTATTTGTGTCAATAGTGTGCCTAACTGGTTAACCTTCTGATAATCGAAATTAGTCTTTGCATATTATCGAATTTAACGATCGATTGGAAATTGCGTAATGAGCCAGATCGATCACCAAATTTCATTTTAGCTTCGAAATATTAAAGCAGAACACTACTAACGAAGTACTTATTTTTCTTTCACTATTCATCCTACATTACTATTTTGGAGTATTAAAGTTTAAACATGTTACTAAATGTTTAAATACGATTTTAAAGATAAAGTATTAATAAAATATAACAATATTATTGATGATACAACCACTAATCATTCTAATGTTGAGTTACCCATCAATTAACGAACATTGTTTTTTTAAGATAACAATTCATTGTTAAACCGATTTCGTTTATTTTGTTTATAATTTTCTAAATTGGGAACATTTATTTAATTCAAAGTTTTATAACAGTTAGAAATATAAATTTATAGATATACGAGGGACATTTTAAAAACTACATAAGTTAACGTTTTATTTTTATGAATTGGAGTTTCTATTTATACAGGGTGTGTTCAGTAAGTTATAACAACCCGTGTATCACTAAATTTTCTGAAATTTTGAGTTGATTTGTTTGGGAGTATATTTGGCTTTGAGAAGTTAGTGTATGAATTTACTGAGCAGGCTGCAATCCTGTCTTCCACAGTCAGATAGGATTATTTATCATCTCGCCTAAGACGATTTATTCTGGCAAAATTTTAGATTGTGGTGGCGCCAAGAGACATCTTTCCCGGACTGAGCTGTATAAGTTGTGAATTGATTGTAAGTGTAAGGTGTTTAAGCTTGTTATTCAATCATTTTACTTCTTAACTCGACCCCGCCCATTTCCACTGTAGATGGATTGGAAGCCCGCTTACTAATGTAAGCATACGCGACGTCTAGTGCGGATTGGAAGTGTAACATAATTAAAGATTACGGCAAACTTCATATTTTCATTAATATCAAATATTATTATATAGTGTAATTCAGGAGGAAATGGAGATATTTTAAGGACATGTCCAGGAGGCCAAAATAAGCAAAATAACTTTGTTAACCTTGTCCCAAACGACAATTTGAAATACATGGCAGGCAAGTGTCCTAAGTACTGACAGTTGTGCTAATTTTATAACATTGTCAAAATACCTCATAAATTTAGTCATAAAGAATATGCAGATATGATGTTTATGGTTTCTACATTGGTAGTGCTGTTCGTGTAGTAGATGATTATCCAGAGATAAGTACAAAGCGTATCGTATTCCGATTTAAATTCCACAAACAATAGTTTGGAGAACATGAAAACAACAAGGTTTGCATGTACAACAAATACAAAATCTCCATGAAGGCGATTTTCCTTTAAGATTACAATTTTTTCAATGGATTCGTGAAAACAAAAGATTGCTCAAATGCATTTTATTTACGGACGAAGCTCAGTTCACTCCAGATTGAATTAACTATTGCCACCATAATCATCGATGGTCGGAGGAAAATCCCCATGCTACGCAAGAACACAAATTCTAACGTCGGCTGGTATTAACGCATGGCGCGGCATTCTAAATGATCACTTGTTTGGTCCTTTCGCATTAAATAGGCGCCTTACTGGGAATGGTTATTTACATTTTTTGGAAGATCATTTAGAGGAAATATTGAACAAAGTTTCTTTGAATATTCGACCACGTATTATCTTCCAAAATGATAGAGCGCCTCCTCATTTTTCAAATAATGTTAAACATTTTCCGAACACCCATTTTAGCGATCGCTGGAGTGGCAAAAGGCACCCTTAGCCACCGAGATCACCGGATCTCATTCCTCTAGATTTTTGTCTTTGGGGATGGGTGAAGTAATTGGTTTATGTTACGAAAGTGGACACAAGGGGATGCGTTACTAGATCGCATTCTTAATGCTGCAGCGTTCATTACATCAATTAATAAACGCGCAAATAAGTGTATCAAAGAGGGAGGTAGTGTTTTCGAAAATTTATTATTTTATTTGTTTTCCTTTTTTAGTTTTGTAATAAATATTTCTTCAGTTTTTAAATTACAATTAATCAAAGTACCTCTGCAACAAACAAAAATCGGACTAGAACATATGCACACATAATTTTGCAGATTTTGGCCTCCTGGAATATTTCCGTTTCCTCTTGAAATCACCCCGTATAAGTACGTGATCAGTGTCTTTATTACCTTCACTAATTTATGAACTTCCGTATAATTATTATATATCACTGCCTACGCTAATAAAGAGTTGCGTTAAAGTAGTATCAATTTTAAAGCCAACTATTTGCCCTTTCCATTACAGAAAAATTGGTTACACATCTTTATGGTTTACATAAGTTTACTATTATTACCTTTTAATGCGAATAAATTTTTTTCCCATAGAGGTTCAGCATCATCGGGCAAAAATTGTACGTGATCAACAAAATGATCAAAATCCTTTACTGCAATCTGCTTAAGTAAATCCGGATCTCGTATTACCAAAGTTGGTTTATAAAATTGATAGGTACCACAATATCTAAAATACACCAATAACTAAATTTATAATCTATTCTAATAATTACCTTTTGTCTGGAAAATCATCATAGACTTTTTGAATTGTCTCTGAAAGCGCTCTGTAAGGTATAAAACCTAAAATTATTTCGCGCAATACTACTAAAAAATGATTTTGAGGAACACCCCGATCTTTCCAATAATTGAACGGTTTTACGAAAAGAAAATACGATGCAATACTTAGTAAAACACTAACTAAATACCATAACATTGTGTTTTTATCAAAAGAAAAAATTTTATCAACCTTAACACTGAAATGAGTTAGTGAGAATGATGGATGCTTTATCCTTGACTTTAAATGTACGACCTCAATATTAATTTACCTTAATAAACATTAATGACTCTCACTTTGTGTTGTACCATCAAACTATCGTTTACAAATAAACAAGCAAATTAGTCTTTTAAAGCACAAATGTAAATTAAGCGGACTTTCCGCTAACTAAAGTGTAAATGCGAAAATAATTTTTTATCTACTACAACTTCGCTTATACGATAGCAACTTTAAGACAGTAAATTATGCTGTGTTAAACTATAATTTACTATCGGAAATGC
>JARFJB010002041.1:1562500-1594627 GCA_036346205.1 Vesta saturnalis
CTTGAATATTCTAATACAGATTATTTGAATTTATTTTAATTCACGGAGAATGCCATAGAGTTGTAAAACGAACAGTAAGAACATTTATCGAACGCCCCCGACCATCACCAGATACAATAAGACGTGTGGTTCAAAATTTGGAACAGTTGGGCACATTTAAACACTCTGCGCCTCGCAAAAAAATTGCTATTGATAACGAACAGAATGAAGTTATAACTTTAGGATATTTCCGTGCCTATCCTTGTAATTCCATAAACGACGCGAAAACAGATATTGGTTTAAGACCAACAACTATCAGAAGAATTCTTAAGAAACATAAGTTTAGACCATACTGTTTACAATTAGTTCAACATTTGAAAGAAGCGGATTTCTTGAAACGTATCGAATTTTGTGAAACAATTTTGCTCAAAATACAAGAAATTCATAATTTTTTTACTAATGTCATATGGACGGACGAACCTAAATTTACCAAAAATTGCATATTTAAGCGCCGAAACTCGCATTACTGGAATAACGAAAATAGCAATCCAATTCGCGAATGCCATTTTCAGGAAATTTGGAATATTAACGTATTTTGTGCTATTCGGAATAATGAAATCTTTGACGTGTATTTTTACAACGAAAATTTGAGAGGTTTAAAATAGTTGATTGTTGCGATTTATGATTACAAATTTAATTTCTAGGAGAAAATTATCTTGAGATATTAAACACACGAATTCAACCCCGATTAAATCTAGAAAGGGAAATTTATGATACCAACAAGACGGTGCGCCCCCTGACAACACCAACGCTGTTTCCATGAAACTTTATGAAATTTTTGAAGATCGTTGGTTTGTCAATAATGGTCCTTTTCCATGGCCACCTAGGTCACTTGATCTTACGCCAATGGATTTTTATCTTTGGGGTCGAATTAAAAATATTGTTTCTGCTACACCACTAACGACTAAAAAAGATTGCATTGCAAGAGTGCAAAATGCCTTCAATTCTCTTTCTCCACAAGAAATTCAAAAGGCTACAAATGAAGCCGTTATAAGACGGGTTCAACAGTGTCTTGCGTATAACGGGCAACATTTTGAACATTTATTGTAAATTAATTTACATTTGATCACGAGCAAGAAATACTAAATAAGCGACTTTATCGTGTAAGAATGCACTAAGTATGTAGTTACTACCTCCGCAGTAAAAAGTAGTTTTTTTCGATTTACTCATAAAGTATTAAATTTTTACACTTATGTTGTATATCGAATTTGTAAAAAATGACTTCAATTCTCAATTGTTTGGTTTCCATGGTGACCACGAACAAGGAATACTAGATTTAAGTATGTAGATGATTTTTATCACAAATTTTAAAATTGGGACTTTTTTGATAATAAGTATGAAACTGTTACGTTTAGGCAAATAAAGTTTTAAACAAACTTACCTTAATTTTTGACGTTAAATCGATATGAGTAATAAAAAATAGGGGTCTCCATTTGATTTTTTTGAGTAACTTGCATTTTTTGATAGTCAAGTTTAGACATTCATAATTTTATTTTTATGAAAAATACAAATGTCATTTTTTGCAGGCTGTTGCAATAAACCTTTGCCTACAAAACCTCAAAGTTTTATTCAAATTGTTTGACAGGAACAGAACAATTAACGAGTTATTACTAAGACCGCATTTGTCAATTTTTTTAGAAAAATGTTTTTTTTTAAAATGACTGAAATTTCGTATCTAGTTTATTTAACAAACACCTTAAAATTCGACATAGAATCCAAAAATGTATCAATATACGGGGTGTTCCATTTAAAATAAGCGACTAAGTACCGACTTATGAATTGCCAATAGATGCCTATAAACAGTTACCTGAAATTTTCTCATATCATAAGTGAGAGGAAAACAGGAACTAGGGAGATCATTCCAGAGTTTAGAAGCCGTGTATAAAAATGTAGATTGCGCCCGTTTGGTACGACAAGTGGAGATTTGTACTGCATACTGATGATGTGAATGAGCGAACCGAGTATTTCTCGCAAAGATAGCCCGAGATGGTATCAAAGAGCAGCACAGCAGCACAGTAGCCGTTGTAATAACGATAATACAAAGAAAGAACTGAAACCATACTTCTATGCTCAAGGGACTGTATGTGAGAACTTAAGGACGGGTCATTTATAAGCCTAATCGCTCTCTTTTGAAAACGTTTAACGATATCGAGAGCGTATTGGGGAGCACTAACCCAGAGGTGAGAATTATATTCCAGATGAGGCCGAATTTGGACCTTATACAGCAGAAGGAGTTGTCGAGAGGTAAAGTACTGCTTAGATCTGTACAAAAAGCCTATTTTACGAGCAGCTGTTTTGGTAGCTGACAGAAGATGGTCAACCCATGAGAGATTTGAAGATACAGTCATACCCAATAGAGTAATAGAGTCTGAAAACTTAAGAACTGGGCCATTCATACTTACAACAGGAATAATTATAAATGTACGAGATAAATGCAATAAAAATATATTTAGAAATAGCGCTGTGGTGGCAAAGTGCTGAACTAATTTGTATACAATTTTACATATTACACGATTTTGGCGTCAACAAGTTTTTCAAAAATCTCAACGTAGGAGTATGGAATGGGACCCACGCTCAGAATGAGTATTATAGGGTGCTATTAGAATCGTCTGGTGCCAACGGTGCGTCTATATACAGACGTCACTGTGCAAAATGCAGCCAAATTGATGGACAAAAGATGATAGAATGATATATGTATGTATGTATATATATATATATATATATATATATATATATATATATATATTAATCTCTATCTGACATGAAGTTTTAAACGTCTGATTGACATAGATTATTGTTTTAGCTTTTACAATGTTGCATATTTGCGTAATTATCTTATTATAAAAGAGGTTGCCGAGGTTATCCTTAAAAAATTATTTCTTTTAATATCCATTTTGTAGGTTAAAAGATCGTGCGGTGTTCCACACCGAATATCTGTATTGTAAAAATTTCATGGTTTGTATACAAATAAAGTACATTGTTTTATCATAACATTTAAAACATTTTCATCGCATACATTTAAATCCGATTTCGCTTAGCAGAAGGTGTTCCAAATACCTATTTTAATGATTTTGAATTTTCTGTAAAGTTCTTTAAACAAAATGAACGTTCATTGAAAAAGTGTTTAGCAATCTTGGTTGTCAAACTGCAGCAAGAAGGTAAATTTTTAATCAAACAGTTTTTAATATATTGTTTTTGAATGTTTCAAAATAGTAATCACACTTAAGAATTATGCATACAGTTTTTAAACATGGTTGTTTTAAACCACCGTGGTTGGCATCCGTTGTGTATGATTTAATCTTTTTAAGAAAGTTGGTATATGGCAAATTTAAATTCGACACAATTCTGTTGACAGTATGAATGCATAATTTAAACGTTTTCAGCCTTTCCCAAATTCAGTTTTTTGGAATAAATCACTGATTACGTTAAAAATTTATTTTTGCAATCACGATTTCTTCCCGTAATCGAACTATTACGAAGCTTTGAAATCAACAGTGAAAAATATTCTTCCATCCATCCAATGAAATGGGCAGTTATTAATGCTTCTTTGGGTAACACACCTCCTTCTATACCAGACTCTATGCCACTTTTTGTCTTTTCAGAGAAAAAACGCAAAGCTGCGATAACATCCATTGCTTGGAAAGTAGAAGTTTCTATATCTTCACGTTTCAAGTGATGAAGTACACGAGCCTCTGATTTGTTTTGATTTTTGTGTTTCCATAACGTGTTTACATGTCTCATTCACCTCATTTGTGGGAAATTGATTTTGCTGAACGTAATGTGGATTTACACGAATAGTTTGCCTCAGAATGGCAGATTTTAAATGTTTAAACATATGGAATACATCTGGTTGAGCATTAATTAAAGGTTCATTGTGAACAAACGAATTACATTGTTCGCCAGTGGTCGATACTTGAATACCTAAGGATGACCACAGTCCCATATTTCGGCTAACTAAATCTGAAGAAAAAGTAACTACATTTTTCCACAGCAGCGAGACATTCTAGAATAAACTCCAGTAGCATTTGTCGCATCATTTCTTTTGTTTTTTTGGTAGAATTTTTGGCAAAACAATTGTGTGTTACATGACATGCTAGGACTTGTTTCCAATGGCACTTGACACATTTCACGTCAATCACCTAAGTCGTCTTTAGATGGGATCCAATTTTCATCAAGATTAACAGGGTCTAGAGTCACGTAGCCAAGATAATTCCCTGTGCCCTTGTCATACCCAATCTTGCGACAAATTTGCATTTATCACACGAAATAACGCAAAATCGCTCAGAAGTATCCATCACTTCAACTTTGTATTGCAAAAGATCAAGCAGATCTTTGAAAATACCATATTGAAGTTGAAAATCTTTAATTCGGTGATTCAACGTAGAATAAGAGGGAGAAGCACAACGTGTTTCCTTCACCAAATAATTATAGCCATGCACTGAAAGAGCAAACCTCAATTTCAGTCCTTTGATGATGGCTTCATTCGACCACACTCGTTCACCTTCTCGCACTTTTTCCATTTGACAATCATTTAGGAAAGATTTGTAGGCATTAGTGCGTTTTTCTAATAATGTTGTCAATTGCTGGTTTTCTGCTTCCAAGTCCTTAACAATTTGTTGTTCGTTGGTAAGCAACTCATGCAAAATATTTTCATATTGATTACACCTCCTTTTCAGCTCTTCAATGTCATTTCTAGTTTTTAAAACCAACTGTAAACAGAGAAAAATGCAAATATAAATTCATTCTATGGTTAAGCCCTACAACAATAAAAATTTACTCATATAAATCCAAGTAAATATGAAATTCTGAAAAATATGTGAAATGAATATTATTCTCATTTGTAAATGTATCCACAGCAATCCTTAAATAGGTAACGTTTCAGCACCTAATACTTTTATAAGGATGGCGAATGATTCTCACTATCCGTTTCCTTCAATTTAACGCCTTGACTTCTCTCGATTATCTCCATCTCTGTGCAAAATACTGGATCAACGGAACATTGATTTTCGATGTCAGCAATACTGCCGGACAAATTCTGAAATACAAAATATACCTTGATTCAAATATATGACCCCTACTTATATACATTAACACTTCATGTCATTAAAAAAGATGTATGTTTATTAACGATAGATTTTAGGAACATGCCTGCAGTTCCCTAAACGCTACTCTCATTTTTTGTTGAGAGGAGATTTCATTTACATCTTCAGGTCCTTCAACTACTTTATTCTGAGAACATAAAATTATAAATGATTTTTTAAATTGAGCATGATTATAGTATATTGACTATCAAGAACAGTAAGGGACGTTTACCGGCCGACGGCCATGTTGTTTGGCCGGAGACTGGTACAACCCTTAATATTCGTAATGCTCATACTGTTTTTTGCACGATTGTATTAAATTTACCACAATTGAAATTATTTAATTTCTACTAAATAAACGAAAAGTCAAAATTTTTTGTTTTTATTGTTGTGAAATATAGTACCTATATACAGGGTGTATTTTAAAATCACCGACAAACGAAAACTACAGATTCTATGAATCAAAATAAGACAAAAATGATCATAAACGCTTTTCCGAAAATGCTTCCTAACCGAGATACAGGTTGATTAAAAAATACTTTTTTTAAGGTTTTTTTAAGATTCCTCAAAAATCACAAAAGATATTACACTGAGATTTGGTACACCTAAATGTCTAATTAAATACAATTAATCGGGTGAGTTTGAATCAACTGACTCCATCCAGTGGCGTACAATATTTTAAGTTAGTGAGTTTAAGTAAAAAAAGACGCACCCCCCTGTTTTTTTGAAGAAATATTTTTTTGATAGATTCAACATTTAATTCTGCAAATAAAATCATACTTAGTATTCGGCACCCTGTTTTTGAAATATTTTGCATTAACATAAACGACCACATTATTCAATAAAAATCAAAATTTGTTTTATTTTACAAAAAAATAACGCAGTTAGGTACATTGTTAAAGAGTTATTGAAGGAATCAAAAACAAAATAATTATTTTTATACATATTGTTCAAAATGTCCTCCTTCCTTTTGAATTCAAGCTTGAATTCTTTTTAGCAAATGAAACCTAACACTCTGAAAAATTTGTGGCATAGCCCTAATCTCATCGCATGTCATCTGTATGCGATTCCAAAGTTGCTCTGGATTATCAATTTGAACAGAATAGACACGAGTTTTCAGATACCCCCACACAAAAAATCCAATGGGTTTAAATCTGGCGATCGTGCCGGCCATGGTACTTCACTTCCTCGTCCAATCCAGCGTCCAGGGAACCATGAATTTAAAAATTCTCTGACGTTTCGTGTAGAATGTGGTGGTGCACCATCATGCATGAAATATATGTTCATTCCAACATCTATGAGTACTTCGTCAAACAATTCTGGCAAATCTTCTCTCAAAAAATTTAAGTCTGAGGAAAATGGATAGGTCCGATTAGGTGATCGTCTAGTATACCTATCCAGATATTTTCGCTAAATCTATGTTTGTGAGCTGTAACTACAGTTGGATGCTGATTTTCATCTAACCATTTGTGGGAATTATGCAAGTTTATTATTCCATTTCGGGAAAAAATACACTCACCAGTGGTCAATAAGTTTCTGACAAATTGTACATCTTCAGCATTTTTATTTAAAAACCATTCGCAAAAATTCTTTCGACAAGGATGGTCAGCAGGCAATAATGCATGCACTTTTTTTAGGTGAAAGGGATATAAATTTTGTTCTCGTAAAACTTTCCAAGACTTGCTATGCGACACACCAAATTCTAAACCTAACTCACGCGTACTTATTGATGAATTTTCATAAACTCTATCTAAAATTTGTTCCTCAATTTCAACTGGTACACGGGCATTTCGTCCGGAATTTTTCTTTCCTTTTAAACTTCCATACTCTAACAAGTTACGATGAATGGTTCTAAACGTAGTATTATGTGGATGTCTTCTATTTGGAAATCTTTGTTCATAAAGTCGAGCAGCTGCATGAGCATTGCAATTAGTATTAACATAACATAAATGCATATCGACCAGTTCTCGTTTGGAATAATTCATTTTTTCACAGTAATTAGACACAAACAATGAATTACAAAACACGCGTAAATGCAACTATTTTAGCAAACATAAGATACGTAACTGTCAAATGCAAAGCAATCTTTGATTTATTTAATTTGGTTATTACTGACTAATGTAGTCGTTTATGTTAATGCAAAATATTTCAAAAACGGATGCCGAATCGAAAAAATACTAAGTATGATTTTATTTGCAGAATTAAATGTTGAATTTAACAAAAAAATATTTCTTCAAAAAAAGCAGGGTCGTGCGTTTTTTTTTTATTTAAAGTGATTAACTTAACATATTCTACGCCACTGGATGGAGCCAGTTGATTCAAACTCACCTGATTAATTGTACTTAATTAGATATTTAGGTGTACCAAATCTCAGTGTAATATCTTTTGTAGTTTTTGAGGAATCTTAAAAAAAATATTTTTTAATCAACCTGTATCTCAGTTAGGAAGCATTTTCGGAAAAGCGTTTGTGATAATTTTTGTCTTATTTTGAATCATAGAATCTCCAGTTTTCGTTTGTCGGTGATTTTAAAATACTCCCTGTATAATTTTACGTTGGTAAGTAAAAGACGTCGGTAAGTAAAATCTTACATATCCTACTGTCTTTAAAACAGATATGATAAATAACGAAAACGCTCAATCGTGCAAAAATACATATAAGCAACACGTTTTCATATTACCTACCTTACAAAGCGAACGGCGAGGTGTATCAATCTTAGCGGGTGGATTTGGTACATTGAATAATGTAAGAATGGCGTTTCTTTTGAGTTTTTTCCATACATCCTGTCGATTTTGATCAAACTGAGATTGTTCAAAATGAACCTAAAAGAATACAAATGTGGATGAATTTTTACAGTAAGAATTATAGTAATAAAATTATATTTATATAATAAATTTTTTACCTCATACAGGCGTGAGCGATTGGTTGCTTTATAACAACCCATTTTGAGTTGTATTAAAACATACCGTAATTTATGTTCTTGGTACATTTAGTTGTAAATATAAGAAAAAAGTTTTTAATTAATGATTTATAGGTATGTGGTAGGCAACTTAATGTGCATTTTGGTGTAACTCATGTGCATATCTTCTTAAATGGTTTATACTCCCACTTCTTTAAATTATTTTTTCTGCTCATATTTTCGCGCAACTCGTCATCACCAGATATTCTAAAGCGTCCATTTTTGCATTTCTTGACGAATGTTGTTGTTTAGGAAGTCATTTTTTGGGTTTCTACCTAAATTCTGTGAAAAGTGCCATTGATTTAATGGTAAGATAATTTAACTCGTAATACTAAAAATTAAAACATTTGCTCTTTGCAGGCACTTTGATTTACACTTTTATTTTATTTTTTGAACATTTATTTCTATTTTAATTACCTTGCAATTCTACTTTTACGTACGCTTCCATTTTACGATTGCGTTTTGCTTTTAATGCTGATCTAAATGTAGATCCCAATTTTTATCTGAATTTCGAGAGAATGCAATAAACATTGGATTCAAAATTTCATGAAGAGAAATTTATGAGAAATAAAATTCCATTTTGGTGAGGTTTACAATGTAAAGCATTGTTATTTTGAGATGTTGCGCAATATTGGTGCAAAGATGGCATCACCCTTGGTTTACATTTCCGTAATCGTTTAGATACCAGAGGTTATTAAAAAGTTTGTGTACAAAAATTTTTCGAACAGGTATTTATGTTTAATGATTTTTTAATAATTTAAGGCTATTTTTAAGATATATTTTATATAACCCTAATTTAACTGTTAATAAACATAGTTTGTATATTTTTTATTTTTTACATTTTGGTAAAAAAATTTTATTGTAAACCTCGGTTTAGTTATTCCGAGCATAATTAAAAAAAAATAACTTGGCGTCCGAGATCATTTTATTAGTGTTACATTGCAGTTGTTGTTTCTATTGATGTTAAGTGGAAATACACAGCATAAATTTGTGATAATTAAGCAAATCAAAAGATTGATTGATTGATTTAATCTTCCGACTGGGACAAAGGCATTATTTTTGGTGAAGGGGTTGTATCTCGAGTTAGTTAACGATTTGTTATGAGAACATTTATTTATATATATACTCAGTTATTTAACAACCGAACATTTTACACCATTTATATTATTAAATTTTATACTACTACACCCACTTTTTTACCTCATTTATTACATTATCACCTCCAATTTTTATTAGAAACTATGTAAATTTAATGGGGACCAAATATTCGCCCCCCGGTTAATTTCAAAGGAAAGTTGTAATGGAACTTTTTAAAGGGCTCAGTAAGGTGAGACCGTCTACTAAATTTGAAGTTATTTGCAAAAAGTTTTACAAGGCTTTTAAATAATAAATTTAAATACAGATCTACTGCTGTCGACAGAACATATGTATTGACTGATGATTAAAGCAAATTTTACACGATGCAGCTGACGTTTTTAGAACAACAAATATGGTAAGGCCAAAATCATAAATAATTAAATGGATAACGAATTGGTCGTCGAACCAAAAAAATATTCCATTTAATTAAATAAAATTTTGGGTCCACTGGGATTGTTTCGTACGTGTCAAAATCAGTGTCAAATTATTTTGTTTGTTATCGTCAATAACCATTTTACTATGGTCAGGGCAGGGGCGGATGGGACTGGTCAGGTCGGCGCGGACTGCCAATTGAACAGGCGCCGAGGACGGTTGTTAAAAATGGCAAAGTTTTGGCTCAGCTATTTTTATTACACATTAAAGGACACAAAATAAACTTTAAATTTAAAAATACATGGAAGATAGACTTGTACGCATTTATAAAAAATAAAAATCACGTACTCTAATTTCTCGAATCAAAAATTTTCTTTCAAAAACATAAAAAACACTGTCAGTCTGTCACATATATACGAACTAACAATAAGAAGATTTATCGATAAAACAGCGTAACAAGAACAAATGACTTCTCATATCAATTTATACAACTCCGTTTCTATTTTAGTATAATAATTTTTTTGCCCACAAAACGCTTGAGCAACCTAAATCATTAATAATTTCATCATTTTCCTACTTAAAACTTCCTTTTCGCAGCTCATTAACATAAATGCTTCCAAGCGAGATTCTGATAGGGTACTTCTGAGTCGGTTTTTAACATATTTCAATTTAGAAAAAGATCTTTCACAAGCGACTTGGGAGATTGGTAGAGTTAGTAAATATTTATAAGCTAACGCAAGCATGGGATACACTTCTTGATACATATTGTACTTGAATATTACTATGTAGCAACATAGAGGACAATTTTTTCAACTTTTGCATTGAGTCCTATCTGCTTTGTCGAATTCTAGGTCTTTCTCTGTCGCATCGTTTTCTTTTTTAAAATCTAAATTATATTTGTCTCGAATATTTAGTTTTAAAGAATTCCAGTTAGATATAAAATTTTCTAATTCGTTTTGTAGGGCTTCCGAAGTTGAATTTGGATTAATTTGTTTAAGTTTATTGGATAGTGTCGCTAAACTGTTTCTGGGAATTTTCCCTTTTATGTTATCAAAGTTTCTCGGGTCCAAAATATTCAAGTCTTGACATATCACAAAATTTTTTCTAAATCGATTTTCCATTGATTCTATAATAGTGTCTAGAATTATATTAAAAGTATCTGTTCTGTATCTGTCACTTTGGTTCCTTGATTTTCATCAGAACATTCTTCTCCGGCATTTTTTAACACGCCTTGTTCGTACTTCTGGTAAATAGCTTTCGATGTTAATGTCACTGCTTACTATATCTTCTTTATCTATTTTATCATGTGCCCATACTACAAACGTATCTGCGGTTTTCGTAATATTATCGAAATTTCGTTGAAATTCTTTTAATTGACTTAGGGCTGTTTCTGCCATATTGTTACATTTAAGAAGATCTAGCCCTTCGGTTTGTAAATATCTAGACAGTGGTCCCGTTATAGAAAAGATCTTTAGAAAGATATTTGCAGTTAAAATGACTTCATATTTTTGTAAAGATTCACGGAAACTTTTAGCTGAAGCACGAACATCAGAATTCATGGTTTTAGAATTTTCGATCGATTCTAAAGCAAATAAAAGTTCAACGTAGAGAGCATTTTTTGTAAAACCGTATGTACCAAATATTTTTGTTAGAGCTGATTCTTTTGCCCACCAACCTGTTTCCCCAATTGTCTGTAATTTCCTTTTCTTTGAATCATCGATATTTATTTTATTCCAAACGTCCATCCGTTGATATGATTCTTTAAAAAATATGGCAATTTTGTTTAATAAATTAAATACATATGACGCTTTAATGCTTTCCTTCATAAGGTCTCCAATAACTAAATTTAATATGTGACTATAACACCAAATATGCACATGTTCGTTATTTCCTTTTTTTATCATAGCAACAAAGCCCTTATAAACACCTTGCATATTTGAGGCACCGTCTGTCGAGTCACCTACGCACTGTTCGTTATTTAAATTATTTGATTCTAATTGAGTCATTATTAAATTGTGTATACCGATTCCTGTAGAGTCGTGGCAATCGATAAATGAAAGTAATTTTTCATGCACTTGTTCGTGTAGACAGAGAGACAGAAAGACAGAATACATATTTAATAATGAGGAACAACTGATCTATTGTCGACACGTCTTGTGTCGTATCTATTTCTATAGAATACATTCCCGCTTCCTGAATTTCATCAGAAACAATTTTTTCAATTTTTTTAGAAATAATAGTAATAATATAATTTAAAGTCGTTTTTGACAAAAAAGATGTAAAATCTCCAGGTCGGTTTTTTACGCCCTTGTCATGTATTTTTTTGCTTTGTAAAATAACTTTATTTAAATGTTCCTTAGTTATTATATCGTATTTAGACAGTAATAGTATCATTTCCAAAAAGTTTCCGTGATCCAAGTTCTCATTTTCGAGAGAGTAGCATCCTTCGTTTTTCTTTGCTCTATAACTTAAACCCCTTTTTCCTATCATCTTTATCACATTTATAACTCTATCGAGAACTTGCCTATTTTTACTTATATTTTTTTGTCGTAATTCCAACTGAGCTGTAAATAATAATTTGTTTATTGACGTATTGTTAGAAAAGCGGAAGTATGCAGAAGAACTATTTCCGTGCAGCAGGGACTTTTGATGTTCCTCAATCCGTTGATACACGTACCTCCAATTTGAAAAACCGCTAATGAAAACACTAGTGTCGGTACTTTTGCTAAATGCTAAACAAACGCTGCAAAATAAAGCATCCTTACATGCATTATATGTAAGCCATTGTCGTGGAGTACCATTATTGGTTTTGAAAGCAGTTTGACAATTAAATTTCTCGTGAAAAATTGGGACTTTCGGATGATATTGAAAAAATATATTTAACTCATGTTGCGCGGGTCTTTTAAAAAAATAATCTTCATCATGCCCATCTGTAACTGTTATATCACTCACTAGCGATTCTTCTGTTGGCCCGATTGGCCGATGAAGATCCTGCGACTCCTGAATTCTACTATTTCTACAGTTGATTTCCACGTTTTTATCGTCACTTACACTTACAGTAATGCAGTTAATGCCTGAACTGATGAATATAGCCGTGGCACTTTGTGCTCCACACCTAGTTCCTGGACTTGCGGATACATCCGCAGCAGTACTATGATCAGAAGATTGAACTATCGTATTCGTAATGTTTGAAAACATTGACTGTAAACTCTTACAATGTTTCGCTTCTTCGGCCAGGCATTCTTTCTTTTCTCTCTCTGCCTCTGAGCGCCACCCTTTTTTCGTTTCAAATTGGAGGTTGCGCTATTCATTTTCACACGGCGATAAAGATTCAGATTTCAGCTGCACCAGCACAAGCAATTATTACGAGTTAATCAACACCGACCGTCTGTAATCACAATATTTCATAAAATTACACACAATGTACACGAACCACAGATGGAAAAAGACTAGTCAGTAGTCACAGCCACTACTAAGTACTCTAGTCTGAGAAGGGGTAGTGTTAGCGCGGTCGCGCCGCTCACCAATCTGTGACGAGACGTTGCGACGCCATGCAGGTAATTTTTAAGTTACTACATATACTCCGACTCCGGATAATTACTGAATACTGTGCTGTGTGTTCCTTCTACGTAAGTAATAATTAAAAAAGTATAGTATAGGTATTCTATTATAGAAGTAAAAATATGAATAACACCAACGTCACCAATTAATAATATATAACGCACAAGGAGTAGTTTTGTTTTTAGTCGCATGCAGTCCTATAAGAAGGAGAATAAACGTACGAAAAGTTTTACAGTATAGGTATTGTTTCTTTTTCGGCGCCGGCGGCGCCAAAACCACCAGCGCACCGGGAATTTTCCCGGTGTCCCGGTGGGCCCATCCGCCCCTGGGTCAGGGTATAAGTCACCATGATGAAATGTTTTATGACGGAATACATATTCATACTTAATCAGAACTACATAAAGATATCAGTTTTATCAAATGCGTATTTATCGTGAGTCCAAGTAGACGAGTGCGATTTTTATCATACGAGTCCAAGTGGACGAGTGCGATAATAGTTATTTATATATCAAGCGAGTTATGAGCATGTTAATTACGGAAGGCAACAGATTGCAATTCCGAGAGACGTTAGTCCCGAGGGATTGTAAGTTGCCCGAGGTTATTAACATACATAACTCACGTGATAAATAAATAATTTTATTTCACACTAATACATTATAAATGAAATATGAAAACGAAATTTTGTTGGTTATTAAAATTAAACGAACGTTGTTTAAACATTAAGTAGGCATGGTTACCATGGATATATCAAATGAAAGTTTGCGAATATTTGTCAAAATACATTAGATGGAGTTTTAGATCTATAACTTCCTGGTATAACTCCCAAGGGAGTTATGAACATGTTTACACGTACAGTAAGTAACGGTTTATTTGTTTATAAGGTGTTAGTATGAAATAAAATACCTCTTTTATACTATTTTTTCTACTTTGCATATTTATGTTGAGAATTAAAAGGTAACTTCAGTTTGCCACCTTCTATGTCTAGTTAAATAGTATTGAATATAGTATGGCAACAATAGTATTTTCCTGTTTGAGTACGTTTCATATACAATGCTAGTCAAAGTCCCTTCCCCCCCTTGTACCTTTTGAACGGTTTTACTTATACTAATAAAATTTGGAGGGTGAATATAAACGGATATAAGCTTCTCAACTAGTCATGACAAGTGACGTAATAGTCATATATGACCAATAATTTTAAATAGTACCTTATGGCAAGTGACATCTCGTTTGAAAAGTATTAAAATTACCTATTCAGTAATACTAATTTTGTTAGGGTTTAGATTGATTTTGATAGAAAAATTAAATAAATACTAAAATTATAGTTTGGCATTTAATTAATCAAGATTGTAAAGTCTGCCTCTGGTTAATTGTCAAAAAAGTTGACGTTTTTTAATTCTCTCGTTGTTTTTACTTTGATAAGTTTTTATACCTTGACTATTCAGTTTAATTATTCTTTAACGCGACGTTTAAGTGTCTACATAGACAAAATGGTACGTACGGTAGCCGACAAAGTAGCAGCTATCTTAATAATTGGTAAATGTAGAAACAATTTCCATGCTGCGAAACGTCTTTTTAATGAGAGGTACCCCGATCGCCCTATATCGAGGACTTATTTGAGGGAACTTCTTAAGAAGTTTGAAGCAACCGGCAGTGTTCAAGATGTCAAACGATCTGGTCGACCAACAATTAGTGACGACAAAAAAATCGACATAATTGCAGAAATGGTACTACATCCTACTTCTTCTACAGCCCAAGTTGCGTCTATCTGTGAAGTCAGTCAAAGGACAGTACATATGGTGTTGGCTAAAAACAAATTTTATCCATACAAATTAAAAATGGTGCACCAACTTTCAGATGATGACCCCGACCGAAATTTAGAATTCTGTAAAAATATGTCCAATCAAATTATCCAACACCCAGACTACACAAAATCAATTTGTTTTAGTGACGAAAGTACTTTCTTCCTCAATGGAAACGTTAACACACAAAATGTGAGATATTGGAGTGACACATATCCTCAAATCTTTCGTGAAAAACATACTCAATTTCCAGAAAAAGTAAATTTTAGGGCAGGTATTTTGGGAAACCACATAGTTGGACCTGTTTTTCTCAATGCTAACTTAACCGGTTAAGTGTATCTGGAGATGTTACAAAACGCAATTGAACCGTTAATTCTTGAAATTTTGGAAGATTATCTAGATGAATTCGGCAACTTAGAAATAACGTTGCAACAAGATGGTGCTCCTGCACACTATTATGGTGCAGTAAGACGTTACTTGGATGAAGAATATCGTGGCAGATGGATTGGACGACGAGGTCCGATAGAATGGCCAGCTCGGTCACCAGACCTGACACCATTAGATTTTTTCTGTGGGGGTACTTAAAATCTACAGCACCTGGCAGTATGCACATTTTGAAACAAAAAATTGTTGAAGAATGTAGAGCAATTTCCGCAGACACATTTGAACTAGTACGACAAGAGTTTAGCAATAGGATGAAGTGGAGCACATTTCCAACATTTACTATAGGAATTGGTCCTTGAATCTTGATTAATTAAATGCCAAACTAAAATTTTAGTATTTATTTAATTTTTCTATAAAAATCAACCTAAACCCTAACAAAATTAGTATGATTGAATAGGTAATTTTTATACCTTTCAAACGAGATGTCACTTGCCATAAGGTACTATTTAAAATTATTGGTGACTGTGGCCCTGTGACGTCATATATGACTATTACGTCACTTGTCATGACTAGTTGAGAAGCTTATATCCGTTTATATTCACCCTGCAAATTTCATTAGTATAATGAAAACCGTTCAAAAGTTACAAGGGGGGAGGGGACTTTTGACTAGCATTGTATAGGTTATTAAAACCTTTCTTTGCTACTAAAGCATTAAAAACGACCTTAAATATAGTAAATCAGTATAATATCTGGTGTGGAACCACACACAACCTTCCAACCTACAAAGTGGAAACTAAAAGGAATGAAATAATTTTAAGGAAAATTTTTTTAAATGATTATGCAACCTGTATTTTAATACGTTCATAACGAAAATAGGCAACATTGTAAAAAGAAAAACAATAATCTATGTCAGAATGACGTTTAAAAGTTCATATGATTATTTTATAGGAATGTAGATGCTAACTTAAAAAAAATTTCAAAGCCGCCCGCTTATATAAAATACCGATAATACAGGTTAAGCATTTCAATCCTATCCCATTAGACTTAGTTTGCTTTAAATGTCTACATATTTTTTATAGCATTAATGGTTATCTAGATATTAAAAAGATTTAACTAACACTTAAATTCTACTATAGGAATTTCTTGGTCTCTAAACTACGCGTAGTATCAATAAATTGCATAGAATATGATTAATCGATATGTTTAAGGTCTATATCTAGGTATTTTTATACCTTTGAAGTATTTCAGAAATATTTTCTGATAAATAATCCTCATCTTCTCCCCCGCTGAATTGCTCTCAAAATATAATCACGTCCAGTCGAAATGAAAACAAGCTTAAATATCGTGGATGCTAACATACATCCACACACACACACGCACGCACTCACGCACGCACACACACACAGATATATATATATATATATATATATATATATATATATATATATATATATATATATATATATATATATATATATAGGCACAGACACAGACGCAATTGCAAGTACATGCACACACGTCCGTGCGCACACACTCACACACACACACACACACACACGCGCGCGCGCGCACACACACAGAGACATCATGGCCGATCTCGGCGCAACATTGCCAAGCGTTGTAAAATGAGCTCATAGGTCGATTTAAGGTTGGTGAAAAAACAATCGATTGCATAACCTTCTAAACCTAAATATGCAGCAATAGGATAGAAGAATAGAAGCATAGAAAAGAATTTCCCAACAAAACTAGGGTTGTATTTGTCATGTGTATTTGAACGCCCTGTATATATGTACGTATTTTTGTCTTTTTATTCTTTTTTTTTTGCTAGTGACTCAATTTACGCTAACGTGTTCATCAAGGTACAAGTGAAAGTAACAATAGATTGTTTGATTTTCTAAGTATTTTGTGGATTAATTAAATGGAAATAGGAAATTTTAAGCTTGAATCTAAATTAGTTTTCCTGTGAATTTTTATAAAATGTTTTATTAAAATAAGATGTAGCTGTAGATGATAAAAGTTCGCATTTAAAAGTGTAGGATAAGATCATTCATTGGTTTGCTTGTTTAAGCAGGGGCTGTTGATGGGTTCTACTTATCGCGTTTAGTAATTGACGCCGTTCTTCTCCCGCTGCTTTCACTGTTGAGTGAAAGCAGTGCAAGCAAAGAAAGCAGTGAGTGAAAGCAATATGATACATAAGGAGCAGCAAACGCAACAGGAAGTTAGTTCAGTTCGATTAACTCGAAACAGGAGTAGAAAGTTACCAACCTGAGGATGGCAAATTAGACTTTTCCGTCTGGCAACAAACGGTGTTTTGGAGACCAGAAGAGCTACGCGGATCATCAATAAACAATATATATATATATATATATATATATATATATATATATATATATATATATATATATATATATATATATATATATATATATATATATATATATATATATATATATACAGGGTGACCCGAACTCGATGGTCAAAACGAAAACAGCCCATTCCTCTGACTAAATGAAACAACACATTGTTCATAAATGTAGGGTTTATAGTAACCGATTTTCAAGATCCAGAGTGTTTTTAATTTTTTGGATTTCGCAGAGTTACCATAAAAATGACCCTGTATGTTCCAAACTAAAATTAAAATTAAAGATAGTTTAGGACAATTCTTGTGTTAACAATTCGTTGCAATGGATTTAAACAATACAATTCATGTACAGGAAAGTAACAACATTCATTAGGTAGCCGAGTGGTTACGTCTGCTGGTTGGCAGTTGCCATCCCTCTGAAGTTGTGGGTTCGAATCCCGGCAGCACGAAGTATGTTCTTTTTTGAAAAGTGGCTAAACTGTGATGAAGAAACAAACAGGTGATGTCAAATATTAGATCTATTTCCTTCATATCAATGATTTGAACATTTCTTGTGGATTTGATTATCATATCTTAATTAACCATCAGTGTCATAGTTCGAAAACTAGTATGTTAACCTCCGACTTCAGTTAAAGCTTACATAATACAGATGTTTTTCCTTCGTTAGTCGTACATCACGTGGGTTCCCATAAAAGACTATTGCTGTTGGAAATTCATCGTAAAGTTTGAAAAAATTTTATTTTGAAATTAATTCAGGTCTTAAAAATCGCGAATAATGAATTTGTTTCAAATCGATTCAAGATTCCCGAAGGGTATTCTGTGCTCTTCAAATTTTTCCTTGGGCATATATCTGTAACTCCTCTAGTTTCGAACATACAGAATCATTTTTACGGTAACTCTGGGAAATCGAAAAAATTAAAAAACACTCTGTATCTTGAAAACCGGTAACAACAGTTTATTAACAATTTTTTGTTTTATTTGATCAGAGGAATCGGCTGTTTTCGTTTTGACCATCGAGTTCTATATATATATATATATATATATATATATATATATATATATATATATATATATATATATATATATATATATGTAATAAAACCGCAATAGTTTACGTTAGAAAGGTAACACTTCAACTTCCCTTTCGTTTCACAATATCCAAGTATAGTAACCCCCCCCCCCCACTCTTAACAAGCCAACTACAAATGACTAATCAATCTCCAATTAGCGATCAATGATCTGAACACTCCTATCCCCAATAAAAGAAACTTTGTACTTAAAAGCTAACACATATAGTATAAATAATACGACATCGACAATCGGTATACACAATTTATGCTTTGCTACTGCGCAACGCTAGCGTAAACAGTAGTTATTGAAATACTGTGCAAGATGGAAGCTAAATGCTAAAACAACACTGGGTGTTTTATGTACAAGTTCAGTAAGAATTACTTTAATTTTCGTTAAGTCAAACGCATAAACTATTAGTTAATAGCTGGATCAGTCTATAACAGTTTTATACGAGTGAAATCTTTACAAAAGTTAAATGAATTCAGCTATCCAGGTGAGACCTAAGTTGTAATAAAGGTAAACAATGTATTACAAATTCTTTGCAATATGATTAATTTAAAGATACTTTTTGTGTAGATACTGTAGTTATCACTGCGGAAGGCAGAGTGTAACCGATGACAGGTTCTAAAGTAAATTCAGCAATACAATGTTTATTAGTACGTAATGGAATAATCTAACCTTTTGATCGACAAGCACTTCCGTAGCTAATACCATTTAAATTCCACCCTCGTAATTTCAGCACAGCTACCAGTAATCACTTACGAGCAGTCCCAGTACTAAACCAAAAGGGAGACGAAAGGTCCACTAACGGATATTCACCAACTATGCAAAGTAAACGAAGAGAATGACAGACGAGAAGAAAAAGCAGAAAAAGCTAGAACCAAGGTAAGATATATAATAGCAATTTATTTCTATAACGTTGTTTTACCTCTATAGATCGAAGATGAGTAATATGTGATCATTTATCACGAACTGGTTAAATATACTTCTTTTAATTTAGATATCGTATTTTAAGCCTAAAAGAAAGATTTTTATAGCGAGATTGAAGAAAATCGAGCTAAACTCACCATGTGTGTGTAAGTAACATATTTTTTTACATCCGCGATAATTACTTCACCAAATGCAGAAATATATTTTTGTGGAAAAAAATTTCATCTAAAACTGATGAACAACAGCAACCAGAGAAATTTTTTTAAATATATTTTACACCACACAACAAAGCATGTTTAGTAATATGCAATTATTCAATGGTATCACTATCTAGTGGTGATTTGGCAAACTAACAGGTATCTATAAAATGTATGGATTTAAAGCTAACCAGAACCCACGTATAGATGGCACTAGTAGGTTTATTTTAAGAACTTTTATAAAATAACTCTAACTACCCCAAAGAAATAATTTAATCAATTATAATAAATAGTAAAGGCAGTCAATACAGAAAATTTAGATCATTTTGGTAGAGAAATAAGTAAGGAGTAAACCGAAGTAAATAACAATCCTAACTATTCAGGCTACAGATAAATTTTATTGGACCAAACAGTAATAATCAGAGAAAATTTATAGAATTGACCAGAAAGTATCCCATATCGATTTTTATACGTTCCAAATTCTCACGGTCTGAACATTTTAGTCATAGTTTACATTTTAAGAAAAACGGTATCACATAAAAAACTTTGTGCATATGACTTTGTTGAAGACGACTATCTGGACGTCTGTTTAGTAAAAACAAATTTTGGCAAAAAACCATTGATTTTATTTATCAAATAACTATTTACTATGTATTTTTAGGTATACACGGTGTTAGGTTCAAATTGTTTAGAAACATTCTTCTAAACCCTCTGTTCAAGCCCTTTTCCTTAATCCAAACCAAAAACCCCCTTTCGGAAGCATTTGAAATTGTTTTCTAGCAATTTCAATTGGCACAACAGTTTTATCTGTAACTGTTACACTAAACGCTTTCAAAACATAGAAAAAGGCCAATTTGACTTCCATAAGTGCTAATCTATTTCCAATGCACGATCGTGGGCCTACTCCAAAAGGTAAATATTGATAAGGTGATATTTTTGATCTATTTTCAGTACTAAAACGTTCTGGATCAAATCTCTCAGGATTAGGGTATATATTTGGATCTCGATGGATCCCAAAAAGCGGAATAGTTATATTCTGGCCAGCATTTAAAGTTACGGGAACTTCACCTTCCCGAATCGGCTCTATAGTGTATGGTTTTGTGCAAACACGATCTATCATCATAGGAATTGGCCATTTTCGCAATGTTTCTATTAACAAGATGTTTATATTACTGCCATTTTACAGAAATACTCACCAGCTACGACCATGTTCAAGTATTTCATTTTTGAGAGAGCCTCGTATGTTAGATTTCCATTATATTGTTTGAAGGTATCGTCAATTTCTGCTTGTAGACGTTCTTGTATTTCCACATTAACGGCTAATTCGTAAGCTAAAAAGCACATCAAATTTGCAACTGCCTCAAAACCAGCAAAGAAAAAGATAAGAGCTTGAGCAGTAATATCGATGTTAGTCAACGGTTCTTTTATGCGCTTGTCTTCTATTTTGTCTACTGATGATCCTTCGATAACAGTAAAGTCCGTTTCTAAACGGTCATCTAAATCGTGATCAACATGCAGTGTTCCTTTCTTTGCTTCCAACAAGAGATGAATCATATCAGGGCGCACAGTTTCATCCTTTTCCCGAAATTCTATATTTTGTTGAATTATTGTCTTAAAAAAATTTACTGCTTCTCTCGGAAACACAGACAGTTTAAGTTTCTAAAATATTAAAAATTATTATAAGAAATAAGAAGAATACTTACTACCTTCGAAAGATTTGGAAATATGACGCCTAGCATAATTTTTACATTAGCTCCAAAACCTACAGTTGTTACCTTCTTTCCCATTAAGTAAAATTCGTTATCAGGATTCCTTATTGAATCACAGTTACATCCAAACGCTACCGTTGCAATTACGTCATTTGTAAATCTTGTAAATGTGTCTTTCATGTCTAGCGATTGTAGTTCGGTTGAACGTTCTTTAAAATATTCAATGAATTGTTTGGCATAATTAGATATTAAGCTGAACATGATCCTCATCTTACTACTGGTAAAAGAAGGACTAAGTGTTGCACGCATGTCCTTCCATTTAACACCTGCAAGCAAAAGCATTTAATTGAAGTATCAAAAAATTAATTTATGTCATTGCCTAATTGCGGTTTTGTTATTTACTTTAATAGAGTCTTTCGCTTTTAAAAATTGTTATCGTAAAGTTTAGCATGTTAAGGATGTGCCGAATTGTGCATTAAAGTACATAAATTGTGGGTGGAACTTTATTTGGTTGACTGTAGTCTGCAGTTTAAATTCATGGAGAGTGTGTAGAATTAGGTTTCGATTGGTTGGGTATTAAAAAAATATAGAAAAAGGATCATAGTTGACGTCCTTAGTCATTGAATGTCCAAAACCCAAAACGTGAAGATGTAGTGCACTATCGTGATGGTTTAGGTGTACTGCGGCGCCAAGGGTTGCTCAGTTCAGATAAATGTGTTATCCAATACTTTTTAACAAACGTATAGGTTAAGCAATTAGTGACTAAGTTGCTCTTGAGAGTACATTTCCGTCACGAACGCTGCATGCGAGTCGGATTATTTTTTCGTGCTGAATTTAGTGAAAACCTGTAAAGCTGTTTGTTTTGTGACTAAGTAAAAGGTGTCAGTTAAAAAAAAATTAAAAACTTAAGAGTATGTGTTACTAAAAAAGAAACTGATATCTGGATGAAGTTAGCATTGTTGGAAACACAGTAAAGTTTTGCTTACTAATCTAATTTACGTAAAAGCTGCTTGAGCGTTTTTAAATTTATCTGTTTACGTCTGCAAAACCCGTTATAATCGGGATAATAAGGGTTTAGGATTAAAATGTATAGTTTAATTTCTGTTTAATTTTTATATTTTAATGAGGTTAAGTGTTTGATTTCGGCGTAGTTTGTATTATTATGATTTTTGTATTCACATTTTTCTTTTGTATTTGTGATACTCTGAGTTGACGTCCTTAACTTACCAGATTTTCTTACGTTTTGTTTATGAGTTTAAGTGAGCGTTTACATAAGCAACTTTAAAACAAATTTTATAGGTTCATCTGAGTGAATGGTTAGCGTTCCTGCTTTATACGTACAATTTAGGTCTTGATCATCACGTATCCTGTCAGAAATTTCAAAGCAGGCGGCGCCAAATTAATGCACATTTCCCAATTTCGTTGAGCGTTAGTTGAGCTGTAACGAGTGTGCAATTAATTATTCGTTTAGGTAAAGACACCTAAACCATTGCGTTATGTCGAAACCATGCACTTTATCTGTACGGGCTGGCGTTTGGCTAGTAACAATATGCTATTATCTAAATTTAATCATATTTTGTTATTGTAAAAGGACGAAACCGTCTACTCTTGATATAACTTCCGCACACTTTCCCTTCGAAAATAGTTCTATTTTCAGAGAGACATTCTCTAGACCAACTGATATCATCACATCTCACCTAGTAGCTGCTGACCGTTGAGAACAGCGCTGTACATAATTTTATTATCCTGAAATAAACCCACATTTTTGAGACACGTGTACTGTATACATGTAACATCCTGGAGCAGAACATTAATCTCTCTTCCACCCTTTTATTTGAATTAAATTTATTTCGATATTTAAACGTTTCAATGGGCAATACCTGGAGTTAACATGTCAACAAGCATCAATATTAACCCAAAAAAGATATAAAGTATTTTAAACATCTTTTAAGTACTATAACACTCCAAATTTAAACATAAATGTTTTATTACGTTTTATTAAAACTGAATGGGTTCAATCTATAAAGATATCGTTTACTAGTTAAATTTTACTTCGCTTGCTATTTAATTTCAGTTTGCGTCAATGAATTTTAAGGTTTACGTTTGCGAATTCCTTTCTTAATTGGTTGCGATGGCTAGTTCAAAGGTAAAATAAAGAAATGATCACTGTTATCATTAACCAAAATTATGCACATTCCGATTTATTTATTTATCTGGATTCCTATTGAGTTGACCTCTTCTTGCATTTATATATTCAATATTTGTGCAAGCGTTTAATATTAATAATCTTTATCAATAAAAGTAAATCAAACGTTATACTCATTTAATTAAATTCCAAATTTGAACGAAAATGCATCAATACGTTGTTTACAAATATATACGAAAATCAAACCTATAATGTAAAACAATATTCTTAAAACTAACATGTAAGATATTTATCAGAATTAAACGTTGTTTTTCGTTTAATCGTGATATTCAAATGTAGTTTCGAGAAAATCAAACACAAAAACGTTTTATTTATTCACACAAACAAAAAGGGTTGTTATACTTTGATTTACGAAGTTGGATCGATTGCTGTCTTTTATATTTATTGTTCATTATTTACACACAATTGATTACGACTCTGATACATATAAACGCATTATCTTCACTTATTATGTCATTTTTAATATGTATTTTAAATTACGGTATTATCACCAACTTGCCAATACTTGCATTTTTTATTATTTTAATAAGGAAGGTAATTTTCTACTTCTTCATTATTATACCGTTAATTAATTCTTATTTGTAATTTTCACACTTTATAAGTCCGCGTGACTATACAATGTCACTTATGCTGCGGGGTCAATCGAACGACAACTATCAACTCTGATCGCTTATTTTATGCGACTCCTTTTGATCGCTTCCTTAACACGACTGACTAAGAAAAAGTCATACCCGCGTACATTTAAAAGCTTTCCAATTTACTATGCAAATACTCATCGAAACAAGGTCAAACTTTTTATCTTAATATTAATTATGTTCAAATACAAATAACCAATAACCACTTAATGTCATATAACAGCGCGAAATTCGAATTTTTAATTCCTCCATTACAAAGATTAGTTTAAAGTTTCAAATGACTCAGTAGGGACATAAACTCACACGTTTGATGGTAGAAAACATAAAACATTTTCTTAAGAAAAGTAGAACTTGAAGCATATTTAAAAAGATAGAGTATAGTGGTGGCTCTTGTGGCAAATCAGGCCTCTAAAATATTTGATCTCTCCAGCGCCAATATGAAAATGTTATCTTTTACGATTATCACACCTAATTAAAATACATACCTTTTGGGTATTAAATCGTGTATTTTTTTATCTTTACATAAATTTAAACGTTTCGATAACAGTTACAGTCCTTAGTAAATAAGAAAAATTGAGATGTTAAAATATATTTCTGAAATATGAAAACGCAAAAAAAACCTGCTATTAATGTGACATTTGTTAACGAATAAAGTCTACTATGGAATCTAATTTTGTTTTAGCCAAGAATAACAAGATCTTGAATAAATTAAATATTATTATAGACGGCCTTGAAGATAACAAATCAGAACACCCTCTTACTGGCGAAGGCTAACAATGAAAAATGGCATAATCAACGAACAAATTTAACCATATTTAATGATGTCATTATGTAAGTGTACAGTGGTGTACAATTTTAACTGTAACTGAGAAAAGAATTCACGAATAGAAACTTGACGTACCAATTAAAGATCTAGGAAAATTTAATAAAGAAATAATTTCGGTTATTAATAATTGTAATTGTTCTTGTAAACTGACAATACGATGTTTAGGTTTAATGTGATTTTAATTTGAACTACACATGTTAAATTATTGTAGTACTGTGGAAACTTAACATATTGTAGTAAAGGATTTACCAATTAATTATGTTAATTTACCACAGGACTACAATAATTTAAAATATTAAACGTACAAATTGTGTTTTCCGTGTACAATAACAATTGCAGTCATTAATAACCGAGAACCATTCCTTTGTTAAATTTGACTAGATCCATAATTCGTATGTAAAATTTTTGTTTGTGAATGCTTTACGAATGCATTGTTATGGCATTTGTCGTTTTTAGCCTTCTCCCGAGATGGTGTTCTGATTTGTCATCTTCAAGGGAGTTTTATAATATTTATTCCTTAAAGGTCCAACTAATCTTTACTAAAATAAAATTAGATTCCATAGTTGGCTTTATACGTTTATCAAACCGTTTTATTAACAGTAAGTTTATATTTGCGTTTATCATTAATTCTTGAAGCTATTATCATTTACCAAGAACGGTAACTGTAGCTGTTATCGAAACGTTGAAATTTATATAAAGATAAATAAAAATTCGTGATAGAATTTACAGTACACATAAAGTGAAGATAATTTGCTTGCACAATAACCACACACCAAAACCTTCTTTACAAACAGAAACAGTAATAAGTAATATGTCAAAATTCGATACCGTCAAGCACTTTTGGAAATTATTTAAAAAGTGTAAGCAAGGGTCCGCTAATGAGGATGATTAAGTAATATGTTCTTCAGTGCATTAACTAAAATCCTGGAAAATAATTTGTCATTATTTTCACATTTCCAGTAAATAACAAAAGTTAAAGGTTGTAAATTCCATCAATATGCTTTTTGTAGCAATTCAGAAGTTTGCTACAGAGAATAACCGATTATTTAATGTCATTAACAACCTTATAAATTAAATTCGCCGCATATAATATCCTCACAAAAACATTTTGTCCGAAAGTGGAATGATAATTATCATGCCACAATGCGCAACAAGAGATACCTAAACTGGAACATCACTTCATTAAAAACGTTAATACACAAAGATTGTATGTATTAAATTTTGTGTATAACATATTAAAGGTCGTCTGACTTTTAAAACAAAAGTGATAAGACATATGTCAATGAAATAAAACATAATTGTTGCGTGAGACAAAATGAGCTAAATTATCGACTAACGAACACTTGTGTAAGCGATAGTAAGTAGTTTGGCTTAAATAGCGAATTTGAATACCGTTAAATGAACTAACACGCAGATTTACCTGGATTAATTCATTCAATTTGTGATACATTTTAAAAGCTTCTTAAATTTTAATTATTGCTTTGGATGCAATTACGTTCCTTTTAAATGCAGTGATTAATTTTAATAAACAAAAATTGATAATTAAATTAGAATAAAATCTGTGTTTAACAAAGTTTGCTATAGTACATTCACGAAATTTTTTATGTTTGCGTATTCATAATACTGCTTTTCAAAATTGATTAATGTTTGTTTAGTTATTAATTGTGACCTACATTATACCTAGTAAGCATATTTACTAACGTCGGGGAATACTTTATGAAGTTCCAAAGAAAACAAACAAAATCGAGCAGGCTTTGCAAAAAATTTGATGTATGCAACCTTTATGTAGATCTGCTATTACATGATCTAAATTTATCTAACGATTATACGTTTATTATTTTAGTGTTAATCAAATTTGGTAAGCATATTTTTAGAAATATTGTCGAATTTTTTGAATCTAATGTAAATTTTAAGAATTAAAGTTCACGTAAATTTTAATTTTGAAAATTATTAGTTCCAGAATGCTATTTTATTCATCTGTCATTTTCACCTTCCAATACATGTGCAGATATATAGAAGATTATGGGATCCATTTTTTCTTTTACTATCGCTAAATCGACTCATCGTATAATACAATGTTTGACAAAGTTTCTCAAAGATCGATCATGTCTATGCCTGTGTGTGTGTGTGTGTGTGTGTGTGTGTGTGTGCCCGCGCGTGTGCGAGTGTGTGTACGTGTGCATGTACGTGTACACATGCGCGTGAAGGTACATGTGCGCTAGCATGCACGGACAAATAAAACGACAAGAACAGAAGGAAGCAAATTATGACAGTTTAAACATACGTATTTACGCATGCCGTGCGTGCGCGCGCGCGTGTGTGTATTATGGACAACTCTTATTTGATTCTAACAGCAAAACAAGCTGTGGTGCATCTTCATTTCACCTATTCTTTGATACCATCTCGAGCTACCTTTGCTAGGAATACTTGTTTCGCTCATTCCGTCATCAGCATGCAGTAAAAATCTTTACTTGTCGTGCCAAACAGGCGCATTCCACATTCTCCTACACGGCTTCTTAACTCCGAACAGATCTTCCTAGTTCCTGTTTTGCTCTCACTTACGAAAAATATTAAGCTAGCTATTTATAGGCATCACTTTGCAATTCAGAATCCCCCTATCTATCCTCCTAAATATTGCTGAATGGTTTAGCACGTTAGGCTTAACTTAGCCTGTTCAGGTCCTCAATTATTAAAGAAAATCCCTTAAACATTGGCTAGCGCTCCTATCACCATCGTGTTCTCATTCACTGGGATTTGAAGCCGCCACATTCGATAATGTTTGCCTAAGTTATCTTTATTTAATGAAATCATCTCAATTAGAGCAAACATCAGAAATTTACCAGTCAAAACCGCAATTAACTTTCTGAGTTCATAGAATTCCGAAACGATAATGATATTGTTTGACTGGTGCTCTGGTATACTTTCTTCCACATATTAATTCTTTTTATAATTTATAAATGAGCCCAATTGACTATTAGTAAATTTCTCCAAGATGAATAAACGTGTAGTTAATTTAAAGATATATGAAGAAATTTAAGGTAGTCGTTCATGGGCATCTCTTGACAACTCAATATCCACCTATCCATCTTATTAAGTGTTTCTGAGTACTTTAGGACGTTAGGCTTAACTTAATCTGTTCAGGACAACAATTATTAAAAAAAACGGTCAGCTGGAGAAATTAAACCATTTTCATTACCAACGCGACGAATAATATATTTGAAATGCGTGATGTCAAATTTATTATATACTTACACTGCTAATTAGTAAACCTTTTGCTATCAGATTTTGTAGTTAGTACCTACCTTAATTGACATAAACTGAAATTAAATTAAGGTCACGCTAAATCATGCATGAACAATACATATACATAATACTGACAAGAAAAGATCCAAGAAACCCCTTTAAAAATGTCACATAATCAAAAATTCCTTTCGATTGAAGCTACGAAAGCGCTATATAGAGCTCAAGATTGGCGACACATGTCCTTTTACTTAGATATAAATATTTAATTACACAAAAGAAACAATCACAAACCATTCGAATATGACATCACCAGTACTCATAGAAAAAATAAGTTTAATATCTCAATGTCTACGTGAATAAATCACTAACTAATTTCGCGAAGATGTCCATAACAAATAAACACGTAACTTTTATAAATACTAGAAACTGCTGACGCGTATTTTCTAACTGTTATCTTTATTGCCAAATTAACCAAATTAACAATAAGCACTTGAATAGTTTTACCTTAGACTTTCAGGTCGCCAAGGTAGAAACAGTAAAGGAGAGCTCCGGGTCTTGGAATCGCTTCCCCGGTCGACACGATGTTATATTTCTTACAACACCTAAAATTTTACTACCTTAGCCGATTGTTGGATACAATTGCCGTTAGCAAGACGCTACGTAATTGTCTTGGAGAATTAGAGTAGCGTCAAATAATAAATATCAACACGTGTGCTCAGGTGATATCTCTCAACACTCACGTTCGTTATCCAAATCCTCAAAATGACTAGTCATTAACAAATCATTAGGTGATTCTAGTGCACCAGGAAAACAAAATTGCAGAAATAAGGTGTGCTGTCCAAACTCTTCAACAAAATGCGCTTCACGAGACGGGAAAGTAGCACCTCTAAACTGCACCAATCTGACTCGATGCTGGGCATTTGATTAAGGCTCTCCTCTCGCGATTTTTCCAGACTTCGCCATTTTAAACTTCACGAAATAAGTAATCACAAAGATAAAATTCCTTCAAACCGTACGCGCGGTAGAACCTAAACAATTTTTGTAAATACGATCTAGAAAATACGTCATCGGCACGTTTGCAACATCAAGCTACACGCAAAAAGTTCTAACCTGATCTGTTTTCGTTACCGCTATACTTTAGAAAATCAACCCTACTTTAACAACCACAGTCTACTCTTAATTTTCTTATCTTATTTAAGTTCTCACGTCGTTTTATTCTCTTGACTCGACATTGGCACGACTTCTGAGGTAACCTTAATTACCAAATCGCCCTAAAAAATATGTCGTGTGGAACACCACACGACCTTCCAACCTACATAATGGAAATTAAACGAAATGAAATACTTTTGATAACATTTTTTAATGTTAATTATGCGACCTCTATTATAATAAGTTCGTTACGAAAAAAGCAACATTATAAAAACAAAAACAATAATCTACGAAAAACAGATGTTTAAAACTTTAAGTCAGATAGAGGTTAATAGACATCCAGATGCTAACTGAAAAAATTAAAAGAAATGAAATCATGTTAATTATAAATTCTTTAGGGTAACTATAAGATATCAATAATACAGTTTACCCATTTTCATTCATATTTAACTAATTTTTAGACTTACGTTGCGTTATATTAAAAAACTTTATAAAGGAAGGTTATTTAAAATTAAATTTTCTTTAAAAAATTTGTCTAGACTTTTTCTTATAAAATTAATCGTTAGTCGCAAGCGGCTCTGGAGTTTTTTTTTTAAGTTAGCATGTATTTATGTCTATTAATCTCTACCCTGACATGACGTTTTAAACGTCATCCTGACATAGATTATTGTTTTTGTTCTTACAATGTTGCCTGTTTTCGTTATGGACGTATGAAAGAAGTTGCATGGTTGCAAATTATTTAATTTCCTATTTTTTTAAGTTGGTATCTAGACGTCTATTAACCTCTGTCTGTCATTAAGTTTTAAACGTCTGCGTTCTGTTCTATACACGAATTAGTGTAAGACTTTTTTTTACTGAAAATCAGAAAATTCGTTGCTTAAATCGAAGAGATTTAAAAAATGGGCCTGGGCAGGTATTATAATAAAACGGCCGCCTTAAGGACTTACCTTGAATTATGCAGAAGCGTCACCTTGTCCACCTGTCGGGTAACTTTTGCTGGCCAGCCGCACGTAATAATAATCAAGCTTACACTAGTACGCGGTCACCAGGGGAAATGTCCACAACACACGAAATAACACAAAGCGATAATGCGGTGATATATGCGAAAACTTAGAGAAATGATTTTTTTTAAGTATTAACACAAACGTCAAAAAATATGTGTACTCAAAGCGGTTGTATTCATTCAGCCTACTACAACTAATCGAAAAACATGTCCCGCGTGTACCGGTGCATCCTCAACGCGAACCATACACACGGATATAAACATGAGTTATTTATTAAATTGAATGCATTTAACATTGAAAAGTGATGAAACGAAAACATTGATACTATAACTAAAATACTAATTTTTGATTTGAATAAAAAACATAATTAAAAAAAAATTAATTATACGTAATCAGTGGACGCAACATACCGTCCATCAAAATACACCGTATTTTAACTAAGAGGAAGCGGACACAGTTTGTTTACAGATTTTGCAACATGCCTTAGAGCGACCAAAACAGCTCAATTGATAGAACGGAAGCTATAATATATATATATATATATATATATATATATATATAGAGAGAGAGAGAGAGAGAGAGAGAGAGAGAGAGAGAGAGAGAGAGAGAGAGAGAGAGAGAGAGAGAGAGAGAGAGAGAGAGAGAGAGAGAGAGAGAGAGAGAGAGAGAGAGATGAGAGAGAGAGAGAGAGAGAGAGAGAGAGAGAGAGAGAGAGAGAGAGAGAGAGAGAGAGAGAGAGAGAGAGAGAGAGAGAGAGAGAGAGAGAGAGAGAGAGAGAGAGAGAGAGAGAGAGAGAGAGAGAGAGAGAGAGAGAGAGAGAGAGAGAGAGAGAGAGAGAGAGAGAGAGAGAGAGAGAGAGAGAGAGAGAGAGAGAGAGAGAGAGAGAGAGAGAGAGAGAGAGAGAGAGAGAGAGAGAGAGAGAGAGAGAGAGAGAGAGAGAGAGAGAGAGAGAGAGAGAGAGAGAGAGAGAGAGAGAGAGAGAGAGAGAGAGCGGGAGAGTGAGAGAGAGAGAGAGAGAGAGGGAGAGTGGGAGAGAGGAGAGAGAGAGAGAGAGGAGAGAGAGAGAGAGAGAGAGAGAGAGAGAGAGAGAGAGAGAGAGAGAGAGAGAGAGAAAAAGAAAGGGAAGGAGGAAGAAAAGAGAAAAAAGAAAAAAAAAAAAAAGAAGAAAAAAAAAAAAAAAATTGGTTGATTATTAATTGAAATTTAATTTGAAATCCTTAATTAGGTTAAAAATTACAAATCCTTTTAAGTAAACCTACAACAAAAATAAAATTAAATAAGTTTCAAACTTGAAAAAATAAAAAAAAACAAAATTAAAGGTTTACAACATAATGAAAATTAATTGAAATTTGCCTTAAAACCTTAGTTTAAAAAATACAAAATAAGTGTTTTATTAAATCCTGAAAAAATAATTCCCTTAAATAAATGTTACAAACTGAAAAATAAAAAAAAACAAAGGGTTGAA
>JARFJB010002042.1:0-2500 GCA_036346205.1 Vesta saturnalis
TTTAAAATAATAGTACAGTTAAATATTGACTTATACGTGCCATTAAAGATTATTAAGTATACAAATTAAGTGATTAAAAAGGTGCGTACTTAAAAAAATAAGTACGTAAAAAAGTACTTAATAAAAAAATAAAAGTGCATACTTGAAAAGTAAGTACTTAAAAAGTAAAAAGTGCCTAAAAAAAAGCAAAGGCTTTAGCTTTAAATATAATGAGAAAAAAATAACTTACCACCAAAATTCTGATGGCACCAAAATATAAAAAATTAAGTAAAAATCATGCTTATTGCTGTTAACATTCAGCATTAAGTGAATTACAAAAAGCTTTCAGAATAACTCAAGTGTAAAGTCTTCACGCTTGCGCGAATACAATAATATAAATCCAATTTTTAAGAAAGGGAACTAAAACTATTTATGTAATATTACACCCAAAAGATTTGTTCTAGGAAATGCCAATTAAATTGCCATTCTCAATTCTACATATTAATAATTAAAACTTTTCTAATAATACGCCAAATAAATGAACGATTCTTAAATTAATGTACTTTTAATACAACCACAAAAAAAGGTTGTTACAAACTTAAATGTATTGCAGATGCAATTCAAGAAATGCGATCAAGCAAACAGATGCTAATGCACGATGACGTCCGGCTGTACTCTGCTGGCATGAGGAGGCACACTACCCAGGAGTTGGTGGGTAACTCCTTCAGCTTTATAGAAAACAACGTTTACGGCTAAAAACATACTCAGAATAAGATGACGACGTTTTAATTTAAAACCTCTAGATTTCCACAAGCGTGGTATTAAAAATCTGTACCCACGTTGGCAGACCTTTGTAGATAGTTGTTTATCAACTTCTCTTTTATGTGTATGTTATCTGCGTAATATACTTATGAAAATATACTGACCTGATAATTGACTAAACTAACCAACTCTATTAGGTCATTTTATTTACCGTAGAAGTGAATTGGTTATGGGTATATCCTACTTTGCCACTCGACGTAAAGTTTTAGACTCGTTTAACCTTATTGTTTTCATTATCTTGTCAATCAGTACTGGAAAGCGTAACACGCTCAGCGCCAATGTCGCCTGCATGGCGGCCAGTAGTTAATCAACATACCGCCCGAGAGCGTCTTTGGGCGCCCAGTGTATTGCTCTGTTCAGTATTGTCCTATTAATGTGGGCGTTCAGTTGAGCTTCTGATATTTTGGTGAATCGGTATATGTGTCATAAAGAACGCGTCTTAATGCTTCGTTCTAGTTTTTCGTTTATAAATTGAATATGTCGGGCGATCAAATCCCAGGTACTTCACAAGCGAAGATAGCACGGTATTTAGCGAACAAATTTATGAATGATGAAGAACTAAAGCGCATTTTAGAACATGACATCAGTGACGACGATTTCGATGGAAATGATGGCTCTGATTATGAATGAGGGGGGGGGGATTGCGAAGATGAAATGGAGCAGGAAATTATCGATACCGTTATTGATGATGTTCAAAATAATTTACATGCCAATATTTCAAACGTTTGTGATAATAATTTAGATAAAATAAACACTGTTAATATTACATGGACCCCTGGGCCAGCCAACCTACAAAAAATCGACTTTACTGCAAATGCTGTTTTCTATCAATCATATATTCCTCTAGTAGTCATTACGTAACTCTAAACGAAAGTAATTAGCTTGTTACTAACACATTAAGTTAATGTTAATATCTAATTTTATAGTGTATCAAAACAAGATTACTATTGTCGATGACCCAAAAACCGAATTTGAGAATAAATAAGGCACTTGTAAACAATAATAACATTTCAAAATAATAAAAACATTTGTAAGCAACTAATAATTAATCTTTTCCAATCAGAAACATGTCTTGTTTTTATAGTAAAACGCAAAAAATGCAGCGAGACCCACAGAGGCGCGTGACGGTTGTTCTTCTAAGGAACCGAGGACCCCACAGGGCGTTCTAAAAAAATTTAGCAGTAAAATTGAAAATTTTTAATTTTCATATCATACGAGGGCAGTTTGATAAGTCAGTGACTGAATAAAAAATATTTTTTTCGGGAAATACGCATTTTATTTCTTAACATAGTTACCTTTTAGCTGTATACATTTAGTCCAGCGTTTTCCAATTTGTTTAATCCTTCCAAATAATAGGTTTTCTCGAGGGCCTCAAAATAGGCCCTTTCTTCAGTGATGACCTCCACATTCCACTCAAACCTCTTAGCGCCCAGCCATTTCTTCAGGGTTTCAAACAGGAAATAGTCGCAGAAGGCTAAATCTGAATATGCTGGATGGGGTAGCAGTTCGTAGCCAAATTTATGGATTTTTGCCATAGTGTCTATACACGCATGAACACGTTCATTGTCTTGACGGAACAGCACCTTTTTCTTCACCAAATGCGGTCGTTTCTGCTTCAAATGAATATCTAACCTGTCCGAAAGCTCTGAATAATATTCGGCGGTGATCGTTTTACCCTTTTCAAGGTAATCAACGTTAA